>CAUYPK010129139.1:0-109751 GCA_963574355.1 Loris lydekkerianus | reverse complement strand
AGGCCCTGGTGCGGCAGGGAGATGATTTCAAGGGCCGGCCCGACTTCTACAGCTTCACCCTCATCACCGATGGCCAGAGCATGACCTTCAGCCCAGACTCTGGACCAGTGTGGGCTGCCCGCCGGCGCCTGGCCCAGAATGCCCTCAACACCTTCTCCATCGCATCCAACCCAGCTTCCTCATCCTTCTGCTACCTGGAGGAACATGTGAGCAAGGAGGCTGAAGCCCTAATCAGCAAATTTCAGGAGCTGATGGCAGGGGCTGGGCGCTTTGACCCCTACAGCCAGGTAGTAGTGTCCGTGGCCAATGTCATCGGTGCCATGTGCTTTGGGCAGCACTTCACCCAAGACAGTGAGGAGATGCTCAGCCTCGTGAGGAACAGCCACGAGTTTGTGGAGACTGCCTCCTCCGCAAACCCCGTGGATTTTTTCCCCTTCCTTCGATACTTGCCCAGTCCCACTCTGCAAAGGTTCAAGGACTTCAACCAGAGGTTCGTGCGCTTCCTGCAGAAAATAGTCCAGGAGCACTATCAGGACTTTGACAAGGTGAGCCTGGGGTGCACTGGAAGAGAGGCACCCTGCAGGGCCTGAGTGCAGCCCCTCTCACCCAGCTCCTATGTGCTTACAAAGCTGATGTGCTGCCCAGCCCTAGGGAGGCTCCGGACAGCTTGGACCAGCTCTGTGACCTAGAGACATTTCCTTCCCCTCTTTGGGCCTGTTTCCTTACCCTTACAGCCTCCCTCTCAGGGCTTCTCAAAGCCCCCAAGAGAAAAAGTCTGTGAATGGGGCCTGGCAGAGCCCTGCGCTGTGGGGGTCCTATGAGGGAGAAGGCTTTTGTTCTGCAGAAACCTGAACCCCAACAGAGGCTAATCCCCAGCTCCAATGTCACTTTGCTTCCCTGTATTCACACTAACCTCTTCCTTCTTTGAAATTAACCCCCTGGGGCTACTGAGTAAAGGAGTCAATTGGGCATGAAATGACACTTTATGCCCTATTCAGGGATCCTCAGCCCACTGCCTGGAGGGGGTGGGGGTGTTACCCAGCATTGGAGGTGCCTGGGTGTCCCTGAACTTTTGCCCTCTCAGAACAGTATCCAGGACATCACGGGTGCCCTGTTCAAGCATAGTGAGAAGGGATCTGGAGCCAGTGGTTGCCTCATTGCCCGGGAGAAGATTGTCAACCTTGTCAATGACCTCTTTGGAGCAGGTAGGACCCAGATCTCTGCCCCTCCATCCATCAGTGCTTGTTGTCTACCCACAGCCTTGCTCAGCCCAAATCCATCAAATAATCTGCCAACCACACACCAGACAGCATAAGACACCTGACCTGGGGTCAGGGTTTGAACCCAGGCTGTGCCACCACATCCCAGTGGAAGCTTAACCAAGTCCATCTCCTTCCCTCCTCAGTTTCCCCATTTGAACAATAAAGTGTTCTCTGGCCTGTAAGTCTAGGCTCCTGTAATTCCAGCACCTAATTATGAAACTAGTGTCTCAAGCCTGTGTTGAAGAAACCCAGCCCCTGCCATCAGGAAACTCACAGGCTAGGACCAGAGAAAGACAATGCTTGGTACATACATGCTGGGTGCTTGGGAAATGACAGTTTCCTTGTTCCTGTCTTCCTTCCTTTCTCACCTCACCCTATGCTGTCCAGGGTTTGACACAGTCACAACAGCCCTCTCCTGGAGCCTTATGTACCTTGTGACCAAGCCTGAAATACAGAAAAAGATCCAGAAGGAGTTGGGTATGTGGTGGCCCCCAACACTGTGGCTGGAGAAGCCTTGTGACCCAGATTGCTTATTCAGTCTGCAAGTACCTGTTATGTGCCTACTACATGCCAGCCCTGAGCATACAGTGTGCCCACCCTTGCCCAGAAGATGTGGAGGATTAGTGATACAGTCTCACATAGAGTGAAATCTGCTTTAATAGGGGACAGAGATGCCATGGAGCAGTCAGGGCAGCCCCCTGACTGTTTGTCCCCTGTGTTCTGCAGATACAGTAATTGGCAGGGCACGGCAGCCCCGGCTGTCTGACAGACTCCAGCTGCCGTATATGGAGGCCTTCATCCTGGAGACCTTCCGACACTCCTCCTTCGTCCCCTTCACCATCCCCCACAGGTGAGAGGTGAGACCTGCCTATTCTGCTCACCTGCCTCCAAAGTCCTTGCCATGTTTTCTCCTCCCAGCTTCTCAGCCTTGGCCATGGCTCAGTCCTTGGCATTTCTTTCCTGACCACATGCCAGGCTCCTCACAGACCCCAGCCTCTAGTCTGCCCCCATCCAGTCTGGTCCAAACATGATCAACCCACCAACTTTCAGGAGAAGGTTCCACTCCTGAGCTCAGCCCTCCTCTACCTCCGCTCCTGCTCCCTCCCTACAAGTCCCTTTATGCTAGCCAGTCAACCTCACCATCCCTCCAGCCTCCAATTTTGCTTACGCTGGGACTCTGCCTGCAATGACTTCTACCATCCTGACTACCAGAATCCCACCTTTGCTCAAGGTCAATCCAGACACAAGCTTTCCCTCCCCACAAGCTTTTTGACTCATCCAGCTCCAACAGCTTCCTTCCTGATGTCTTACAGGATTAACAGCCATTCCCCTTGATCATGCCCTGGAATTTCAACAATGTCAAGAGAGTTAGTGAACATTCACTTCTGCCCCAATACTGGTCTAGTTATTCTTACAGTGAGAGGCCTGACTCCCCAGCGAGGCTAGAAATCCCCAGAGCTGGCTGAGACTGCCTGTTCCTTGGCTCTCAAGAATGGCCAAACTGGGCACAAAGACAGGTTTAGTAAACAATTGTTGAAGTTAAAGGACAGGAGCTAAAGAAGGGGGAGGATGATCTGCCCCCTCATGTCCCTCCTGGTGTAGGGTATGGAGACCATGGCAGGCATAGGCATTGTACCTACCTCTTGGGGTAGGGTGGAGGTAGGTACAAGACACACCCCACGTTCCAGCCCTGAGCCTGACGGAGCCCTGTTCCTCCTCAGCACAACAAGAGACACGACACTAAACGGCTTCTTCATTCCCAAGGAATGCTGTGTCTTTGTAAACCAGTGGCAGGTCAACCATGACCAGTAAGTACACATCCCTCACAGAGAACCGTATTCAAGCCCAGCAATCAGGAAGGCTGTTTGTACCTGCCAGGAACTTGTTATACAATGAAGGAACAGGGCCTTGATTGCTACAGGACTCAGACTAAGTGACAAAATTTAGGTCTGTGTTCCTTGAACTTTAATGCATATAAGAATCAGAATTGGGGCTTGGTGCCCATAGCATAGTGGTTACAGCAGCAGCCATACACACTGAGGCAGACAGGTTCCAACCCAGCCCAGGCCAGCTAAACAACAATGACAACTGCAACAAAATTTAGCCAGGCATTGTGGCGGGCACCTGTAGTCCCAGCTCCTTGGGAGACTGAGGCAAGAGAATTGCTTAAGCCCAAGAATTTAAAGTTGCTGTGAGCTGTGATGCCACAACACTCTACCGAGGGCAACATAATAAAACTCTGTCTCAAAAAAACAAACAAACAAACTAGAAAAACTAGACGGGCATTTTGCTGTAGTCCCAGCTACTCAGGAGGCTGAGGCAAAGGGATTGCCTGAGCCCAAGAGTCGAGGTTGCTATGAACTATGATACCAAGGCACTCTACCCAGGGTGACAAAGTGAAATTGTGTATCCAAAAAAGAAAAACAAGAATCAGAATCTACTAGGTAGTTAGTTCCATCTGATAGAAGGAACCAAGGATCTCCTAGGTTTGCACATTAAGCAGGTTCCTACGGTGATTCTGATGGGAAGCACCAAGAGACCTCTCTTTGCAAATCCCCATTTAGTCTATAGGTAGGTGGACCATGTAATTTGTCATCCAAATTTGGATGCTTTGGAGTGTGAAAGTGCTATCAATATAAATGCTATTAATAATCTTTCCAAAACACCTGGTATAGCGGCTCACTCCTGTAATCCTGGCACTTTGGGAGGCTGAGGCAAGAGGATCACTTGGGCCCAGGAGTTCAAGGTTGCTGTGAGCTGTGACATAGCTCAGGGCAACAGAGTAAGATTCTGTCTCAAAAAAAAAAAAAAAGTAAGCATTAAAGTTCAGTCTGGTCCCTTTCCTACAAACGCTTCATCGCTTTCAATCTATTCTAACCAATAGAAGTCTGTTCAGATGTCTCCCGCAGGTCTTTCTTCTAGGTGACCCCCACTCCCCACCCAAAGCCCTGAGACCCCATTTTCTCTGTTCCTCTTGCAGGAAGCTGTGGGGGGACCCATTTGAGTTCCGGCCAGAGCGATTCCTCACCAACGACACTGCCCTCAACAAGCCCCTGAGTGAGAAGGTGCTGCTCTTTGGCCTGGGCAAGCGCCGCTGCATCGGGGAGGTCCTGGCCAGGTGGGAGATCTTTCTGTTCTTGGCCATCCTGCTGCAGCGGCTGGAGTTCAGCGTGCCCCCAGGTCTGAAAGTGGACCTGACCCCCATCTACGGCCTGACCATGAAGCACCCCCGCTGCGAGCATGTCCGGGCGCGGCTGCGCTTCTCCATCAAGTGAAGAAGCCACCACCATACCAGGGCAGGGAGCGGGGGTGACCTATGGAGTCCAGCCCTTGTGTCTTTTCCTTTCTTTTTAACAAAACAATGGGTTTGTGGAAAGATAATTTTTTACCACATAATTCACCTTCTTAAAGTGTACGATCCAATGGCTGTTAGCGCATTCACAGAGTTGTGCAACCAGCACCACAATTTTAGAATATTCTCATCACTCACAAAAGAAGCCCTGTACCCATTAGCAATCTCTGCCCATTTCTTCCTAACCTTCCTCCCATGCCCTACCAGACCTAGGCAACTACTAAATGACTTTTTGTCTCCATAGATTTATCTACTCTGGACATTTCATGTAAATGGAATTATATAATGAGTGGTTTTTGGTGACTGGCTTCTTTCACTTGCCATGGCACATATCAGTAAGCCCATGTTTCTTGAGTCCTGAGACCAGGTCCAGATCTGCTTCCTCAAAAGTCTTTCCCGCGCATTTCTTTCACTGCTCTCTTCTCTTTTTCGTTTGACCCAAGTCTTTGAATACTTGAAGAGAATAATGATGAAGGGATCCAGCCTTGTGGCCTGAACCCAAAAGGATAAATGGGGATTGCTCCTCAAAGGGTAGAACACATGACTTCTCACAAGGCCCTGATTTGTTCAGCCACAGTCAGGGAAGGATAAAGTCCCCCAGAAGATCCTGGGTTACTTGCCCAGGTCTTATCAAAAAGCAATATCAAGAGTATGAAAAGATGATCCAGGAACGGGAGAAAATATTTGTAAAACATGGCTCACCACCTGTAGCCCAGAGGCTAGGGCGCCAGTCACATACACTGGAGCTGGCAGGTTCAAACCCAGCCGGGGCCTGCCAAACAACAATGACAATTACAACAACAACAAAAATAGCTGGGTGTTGTGGCAGGCGCCTCAGCAGAAGGCTGAGGCAAGAGAATCACTTAAGCCCAAGAGTTTGAGGTTGCTGTGAGCTGTGATGCCATAGCCCTCTACCAAGAGCAACATAGTGAGACTCTGTCTCAAAAAAAAAAAAAAAAAAATGAACAAAAAACTTGAATAAACAGCCTGAGCAACAGAAGTCTAAAACAAACAGACCCTAAGTCTAAAACAAACAGAAATAATAACAAGTGGTATTGAGAATGTGGAGAAATTTTAACCCTCATGCATTGCTTATGGGAATGTAAATGGTACAGCCACCATGGAAAATGGTTTGACGGTGCCTCAAAAAGTTAAACATCAAATTACCATATAATCTAGCAATTACTCCTAGTATACACCCTAAAGAATTAGAAATAAGAGCTCAAATAAAAACTAGTACATGAATGTTTATAGGGGCCTTATTTGACTGCCCACCATAAGATGAATAAACAAAATATGGGATAATGAAATATTATTTAGCCATTAAAAGGAACAAAATTCTGGTTCATGTTACACGGAAAATGTTTCCTTTGAAAACATTATGCCAAGCAAAATAAGGAAAAGAACAAATATATGTATATATGTTTTTTGTTTTTTTTTTTGAGACAGAGTCTCATTATGTCATCCTTGGTAGAGTGCCATGGTGTCACAGCTCACAGCAATCTCAAACTCTTGGGCTTAAGCAATTCTCTTGCCTCAGCTTTCCAAATAGCTGGGACTACAGGTATCTACCACAACACCTCGGTGTATGTGGCTGGTGCCATAACCACTGTGCTATGGGTGCCGAGCTGGAAAAGAACAAACATTGTTTTATTTCATTTCTACAGGGTACCTGGAATGGACAAATTTATAGACAAAGAAAATAGAATGATGGTTACTAGGGACTGACAGGAGGTAGGAATGAGGAGTTATTGTTTAATGGTACAGAGTTTGTTTGGGATGATGAAAAGTTCTGGAAATGGACAGTGGTGATGGTTGCACAACATTGTAAATATACTTAACACTACTAAACTTTACACTGAAAATGATTAGAAAGATAAATTTTATGTGCATTTTGCCACAATATTTCATCTTATTTATTTATTTATTTTAGAGACAGAGGCTCACTTTGTCGCCCTCAGTAGAGTGCTATGGCGTCGCAGCTCACAGCAACTCCAGCTCTTGGGCTTAGGTGATTCTCTTTCCTCAGCCTCCCGAGTAGCTGAGACTACAGGCACCTACCACAACACCCAGCTATTTTTTTGTTGCAGTTTGACCATGGCCAGGTTTGAACCCACCACCCTCAGTATATGGGGTCAGCATCCTACTTACTGAGCCACAGCCTTACCACAATATTTAAAAAGGCAACTAATAGGCCAGCTACAGTAACTCAGACCTTTAATCCTAGCACTCTAGGAGGCCAGGGCAGGTGGATTGCCTGAGCTCAGGTGTTTGAGTCAAGCGTTAGCAATAGCGAGACTCCATCTCTACTACAAATAGAAAAACTAGCTGAGTGTTGTGTAGTCCCAGTTACTTGGGAGGCACCTGTAGTCCCAGTTACATGGGAGGCTGAGGCAGGCAGAACATTTGAGGCCAAGAGTTTGAGGTTGCTTTGAGCTATGATACCACTGCACTCTACCCAGCAGAATAATAAAGTGAGACTGTCTCAAAAAAAAAAGTAACAATAAAACATTATACACCTATGTGATAAGAAGAGGTGAGCTGTAAAAGCCACCAAAGAACATGGAAGAACTTTAAATGCATATTGCTAACTGAAAGAAGCCAATCTGAAAATGTGATGTACTTTATGATTCCAACTCCAGGACATTCTGGAAAAGGCAAAATTATGGAATCAGTGAAAAGACCCATGGTTGCCAGGGGGAGTTTGGGGTAAAAGAGGGAGGGAGTGAACAGGTGCAGCACAGAGGATTTTTAGGGCAGTGAAACTGCTCTCCATAGTAGAGTCATGTCATTACAAATTTGTCAAAACCCATAGAATGTACAGCACCAAGAATGAACCCTACTGTACTACAGACTTTAGTTAATTAAAGTGTGTCAGTACTAGTTCATCGATTGTAACAAACATTCCTACTAACGCAAGATGTTGTTCGTAACAGGGGAAATGGGCGTAACTCTGTAAATCCACTCTTTTTTTTGTTTGTTTGTTTGTTTTGCAGTTTTTGGCCAGGGCCAGGTTTGAACCTGCCACCTCTGGTATATGGGGCTAGAGTCCCACTCCTCTGAGCCACAGACGTCACCCAACTCCACTCATTTTTCTACCACCTAATACTTTTCCAAAAATAATCTATTGACTAAAAAAATGAAAAGGCAAGTAACACAATAAAATATTGTTCAACCATTTTTTAAAAGTGCAGGCCTGGGCAGTGCCTATGGCTCCAGGAGTAGGGCACTGGCCCCATATATTGGAGGTGGTGGCAGGTTCAAACCCAGCCCTGGCCAAAAACTCCAAAAAAAAAAAAAAAAAAAAAAGTGCAGGCCTTCCCCTCTCTCTGCACAGCCCAGGGATGGTGCATCATGCTCCCTTCCACAGTGCCAGCACCCCTGTCTCCACTCTCATGCTTCCTGATTTCAGCCCCAGTGTTTGCACCTGCAAAATGCAGTCACAGTTGGATAAGCCCTCTCACAGCCACTCTAAGTTCCACAATGTGTTCTAAGTCCACAATGAATTTCCTTTGTTCTTTCCAGGGTGGAAGAGCTATTCATTATGTTTTATTTCTCATATGTGAGCCAGGTCCCACCTCACTGAAAAATAGAGACAGCAGGATAGAACCTAAAGATGCTGAGGTCTGAGCCTCTCCCTCCTCCACACATGCACCTGAACTGTCAACTGTCTCCTGAGTGCTTCTTAATTTAACTTTATGCTTGGAGGGACCACTTGGCTATTCCATGTTACCTCCCAGGTATGGCAGATGAAGGAAGGAAAATGATGGCAAGAATCCTCGGGGAGAGTCCAAGAAGGAAGTAGAAGAGAAATGACCCAGAAGAATGGCTGTGCCCACCCATCTGTCATGACCCCCTGTGCTTTGTTTTGAATGTATCCCTCAAATGTTCATGTGTTAGAACCTTGGTCCCAGTTGGGTGCAGTGACTCGTGCCTGTCATCCTAGCACTCAGAGAAGCCGAGGTGGGTAGATTTTGCTTGAACTTTGCTTGAACTTTGCAGTTCGAGACCAGCTTGATCAAAAATGAGACACCACCCCCCATCCTCATCTCTACTAAAAATAGAAAAACTAGCTGAGCATTATAGCAGGCACCTGTAGTCCCAGCTACTGGGGAGGCTGAGGCAAGAGGATCACTCAAACCTACGAGTTTGAGGTTCCTGTGAGTTATGACACTACAGCACTCTACTCAGAGTGATAGGATGAGACTCTGGAAAGAAAGAAAAGGCTGGCCGCGATGCCTGATGCCTGATGCCCGTAATCCTAGCACTCTGGGAGGCCTAAGCAGGTGGATTGCCTGAGCAGGAGCCCGTCTCTAAAAATAGCCGGGTTTGGGGCACCTGTAGTCCCAGCTAACCAGGCAGCTGAGGCAAAAGAATCTCTTGAGCCCAAGAGTAGGAGGTTGCTGTGAGCTGTGATGCCATAAACCTCTACCAAGGGTGACAAAGTGAGGCTCTGGAAGGAAGGAAGGAAAGGAAAGGAAAAAAATGAAACTTGGTCCCTTTGCAGCAATATTGAGAGGTGGGAACTTTGGAAGGGCTTTGCCCTCAAGTATGGATTAATCCATTCATGGATTAATGGGTTATCAAGGGGGGGGGTATCCTGAGAATTGACTCATTATTGGATTCACGGGATTATCAAGGGGGTTGGTTAGTTATCCTGAGAGTAAATGTCTCATGAGACACTACTCTCTTGCCATGCAATGCCCTGCACTGCCTCAGGACTCTGCAGAGAGTCCCCATCAGCAAGAAGGTCCTCACCAGATGCAGCCCCTCAGCCTTAGATTCCCCAGCCTCCAGAACCATAAACTAAATAATCCTGTATTCTTTATAAATTATCTAGTCTGTCATATTTGTTATAAAACAGAAAACAGTTTAAGACATCCTGCTTTCTGGAATAGACTCACCCATACACATGGGTAGTAGAACGGATCTCTACACAGCAAATATCCTGGTTTTCTATTGTATTTTTAACAACTATATTAGACAAGTGTTTTGAACAGAAAAAATATCCACTAATAGTTGAAGGTTCAATAAGAAGATGGTTCAGGCTTGGCACCTGTGGCTCAGTGGTTAGGGCACCAGCCACATACACCAGAGATGGCGTGTTCAAACCTGGCCCAGGCCTGCTAAACAACAATGACAACTACAACAACAACAACAAAAAAAAAAAAAATAGCCAGGCTTTGTGGTGGGCTCCTGTAGTCCCAGTTACTTGGGAGGCTGAGGCAAGAGAGTCATTTATGCCCAAGAGTTTGAGGTTGCTGTGAAATATGACCCCACGGCACTCTACCACGCACCACATAGTGAGTCTCTGTCTCAAAAAAAAAAAAGAGAAGAAGAAGAAGATGGTTCACATAGTGATGAACTATAACTAGGTGTTACAGTCCTAGGAATGAGGACTTTGACCCTGCCAGCACCCCTTTCCAAGTAACCCCCTTGACATCACCAGGTACATAGCTGCCACTTCTTCTGTCTCAGTAGTTACCACAAAGACTAATAGAGCTAGGCTACAATGCCATTCTTGATCAACAGGAGCTGCTGTCTAATATATGCCATCTGCACTCTTTTTTTTTTTTTTTTTGAGACAGAGTTGCACTATGTCACCCTCAGTAGAGTGCCATGGCATCAGAGCTCACAGCAACCTCAACCTCAAACTCTTGGGCTTAAACAATTCTCTTACCTCAGCCTCCCAAGGAGCTATTGCCATTGTTGTTTATCAGGCCTGGGCTGGGCTCAAACCCGCCAGCCTTGATGTATGTGTCTGGCACCCTACTCACTGAGCTATAGGTGCCGAGCCAACCACCTGCACTCTAGCCAAAGAATTACTTCAGTTACTTTTGCTTTCTTTATTATTAATCAAGGCAAATTATGATACTCTGAAGTGGGATGAAAATGAGTTAGATCTTCATTTCTAAAGAGTTCATCCATTGGAATTATTACCCTAACATTCTGGAAATAATTGTGGCCATCTGTAGCTTTGAAGAAAATAACACACTTAGAAGTAAAATTTGACCAGGCACAGTGGATCACACTCATAATCCTAGCACTCTAGAACACCAAGGTTGGAGGATCACCTGAGCTCAGAAGTTCCAGACCAGCCTGAACAAGAGTGAGATCCCATCTCTACTAAAAATAAAAAAATTAGCTGGGCATTGTGGTGGGTACCTGTAGTTCTAGCTACTCAGCAGGCTGAGGTGGGAGGAATGCTTCAGCCCAAGAGTTTGAGGTTGCTGTGAACTAGGCTAATGCTACAACACTCTATCCTGAGCAATAGAGTGAGACTCTGTTGAAGGAGAAGGGAAAGGGGAAGAAAAAAAATTAGCTGGAGCTCATGCTAAAATCCGCAAAGGAGGAGGCACCTCACCTAAGCTCTGTGTCTGTGCCTGTCCTCAAACTCAAAATAAACACCTCAAGGAGCTGCTACCTTGAGGAGGTGAGAGAAGGCCCAGCTCTTCTCTCACAGTGAGGAGGGCACAGCTCTGCTTTAGGAAACCCAAATCTGAGAGGGAGGACGGAGTCCCACCCTAAGACCTCAAGACTGAGAAGGGCATGACTCCCCCTGGACATCACAGACTGAGAGAGGAGACAAGGCCCTGCCTGAGGGCTCCATTCTGAGGAGAAAATTACCCTACTCTGAGAGTCCCATCTGGGGAGGGAGGTGCAGCCCAGGTCTTGGATTCCTGGGGAAAATAACTCTGTTCTGGGATCCCTTCTCTGAGTGAGAAAACACTCAGCCTAGTCCTGGGAGATCCCACAGGTAATGGCCCTGCCCTGAGGGTCCAATCTGAGGGCAGAAGCAAAGCCCTTTTCTGAGATCCCTAAATTAAAGGGAACACAACTTCATCCTGAGAATCTCAGGAAAAGACAACCTGGCCCTGTGTGAAGGAGGAAGCCTGGCCTAACCCTGGGAGCTCCAGTCTGAGAGGCACATGGCCCTATGCTCTAGAGCCCCCAGACTGGTGGGAAGCTCACTGATGTGCCCCGACGGCACATCTAAACACCCTCAACAAGTAACAAGCAGATACTGTGATACTTTATTAATCTGGGACTCAGCAAGGCCGAGCTCCCTGGAGGATTTCAGGACAGGCCTGAGGTGGCTCAGGGTCACCCAACAGGCACTGCCCCATCCAGCTTTGGAGTTGGCCTGAGCTTCTCACGCACACCTGGCCAATCTTTAACCGCTGGCCTAGGGCTCTCCTCTGGTCGGAGCCAAGACTGGAGGAATTGGACACAGAGACTTTGCTCCCCTGCTCACCATCCCTGTCCCCTGTAACAAGCTGGAGGCATACTGGACCAGCCTGTCCTGCCTCTTCCTGGCAGGCCCTGGACACACATCTTCTCGGGCTGTTCTCACAACAAGCACAGGAGGTGAGCACCATCATACCCACTTTAGGGATAAGAAACCTGAGACTCAGAAAGCATGAGCTAGGAATGGGTCAGGGAGGGATTCAGGATGGTGCCATTTGCCCTATACCACGTCCAGAGTCTCTCTTCTTAGCCCATGTCTCACCCCTGAGTCAGGACATCTGGGTAGGATAGGAAAGGTGACACCAGCAGTGAACAGTGTGGACAATTGGGACGAGCACCTGGCCAGAGGGTTAGGAGATCTGCTCAGGTCCTGGGATTTGTTTTGTTTTGGTTTTTTTTCTGTTTGTTTATTTGTTTTTTGAGACAGAGCCTCAAGCTGTTGCCCTGGGTAAAGTGCTGTGGTATCACAGCTCACAGTAACCTTCAACTCCTGGGCTTAAATAATTCTCTTGCCTCAGCCTCCCAAATAGCTGGGACTGCAGGTGCCTGCCACACGCGGCTATTTTTTGGTTGTAGTTGTCACTGTTGTTTGGCAGGCCCAGGCTGGATTTGAACCCACCAGCTCTGGTATATGTGGTTGGCGCATTAGCCACTTGAGCCACAGGAACTGAGCCAGGTCCCGGGTTTTGGAGACCTTGGACAAGCCCTCCCCCTCACAGGCCTCAGGTCTTCAGTCTGCAGCCACCTCCTGGACCATCAACCTGAAGTCTGGGCCACCAACAACCCTGCTCTGCCAGCCACACTTAAGACTGGGAAAAATCCAGCAAGGCTCTGGCAAACTTTGAAGGGCAGCATGCTGGGGAGGCATTTTGGTGAAGGTGAAATAATGTGAAAACCCTATGCTGGGAATCCTACCTCTGTCTCCCAAAAAATAGGAAACTTCCCTAGGCCTCTCAGCTGGTCCAGTTCAGATCCTCAACTCCTTTTATCTCAAGCATCTACCACCCCTCAGATCTCTCTGTTACGTCTCTTAGTTTAGGTTCTTTGTTGTTGTTTTTTTCTTTAGATATGGGGTCTCACACTGTTGCACAGGCTGGAGTGCAGTGGAAATACACAGACGGGATCATGGCTCACTACAACTTCAAACCCCTGGGTGTAAGTGATGCTCCTGTGCCACTATGCTGGGCTAATTCAGGTTTGTTTGTTTTTTAGACAGAGTCTGACTTTGTAACCCTCAGTAGAGTGCTATGACATCATAGCTCACAGCAACCTCAACTCTTGGGCTCAAGCGATTCTCTTGTCTCAGCCTCCTGAGTAGCTTGGACTGCAGGTACCCGCCACAACACCTGGCTAGTTTTTAGAGACAGAGTCTCACACTTGCTCAGGCTGGTCTCGAACCTGTGAGCTCAGGCAATCTACCCACCTCGGCCTCCCAGAGTGCTGGGATTACAGCATGAGCCACTTTGCCCAGACTCTAGTTCAGGTTCTTTTTTTTTTTTTTTTTTTTTAATAGAGACAGAGTTTCACTTTATCGCCCTCGGTAGAGTGCCGGGGCATTACATAGCTCACAGCAACCTCCAATTCCCCAATTCCTGGGCTTAGATGATTCCCTTTCCTCAGCCTCCCGAGTAGCTGGGACTACAGGCGCTCGCCACAATGCCTGGCTATTTTTTTGTTGCAGTTTGGCCAGGGCTGGGTTTGAACCCGCCACCCTCGGTATATGGGGCCGGCACCCTGCCCACTGAGCCACAGGCACCACCCTCTAGTTCAGGTTCTTAAGAGAGGAGTTTGATTGGTTCAGGTCATATTTTTGAGCCAGGCCATACAGGTCACAGGTCATTCAGTGGTTTGGTCCCTCGGAGCAGTATCCACTTTGGCCCAAACAGCCACAGCTAACAACAGGAGCAGGGTCACAGCATCTTGGCTACCGTGTCAGGGGGCCCTACACACCAGGCCAGCAGAGACACGGCACAGGGAAAAGCCAGCAGAGCCATACAAGAGCCTTCATTTGTCACTTTTCTGCCCTGCTAACCCCTCCTCACACTCCCAGTACAAAGTAAGCTCACCCTTGCTCTTCAAGATGGGGACTCTTATAGATTAGAGAAGGATCTATAACTGTTCTTGTTCCAAACCAGCTCATCCCTGCTCTGAAGGCAGCTGTGGGGTGGAGCTGAATGTTCCTGCTGGCTCCTTTATCCCTCAGGGGAGCCTCCCTCCCAGGACTCCCTCAGTCCCCGTACAATTAACACAGGCACTAGGGTTCCCCCTACCTAGATCTACCCAGATAAATCTCGGTCCTAAGGCACCTTGCTCCCCAAGGAAGGATTTTGCAGCTGACCAAGGAATCTGAAGGAGTCTCAATATGCAGACAGTCTGGAAAAGTAGTAGCGAGTGTGCCGTCTGGGTCGGGCAAACAAAGCAGAGCTGGATTTCCCTAGATCAGAGTTTATGAAGCTCAGTGGGTCAGTCTATGAGTTTACCTTCCACCTTATCACTGCCATTGTCTCCTATCCCTGAGAGGGCTGCCACCAGAGGTAACCGCACATTGAGCTGAGCTTCCCATGCCTCAAGATTTACCCCCTGGGATCCTGAACTCTGTCAGGCAGTGCAGCGGGGCCACTTTGGGGTAAGAAGCCTGCTCCCTACCCTCACCCTGCTCCCTGTGCGCCCTGAGTGCAACAGGTTTTTCTGGGTTTAGAAGGCTAATAGGATGACACTTGATAGGCTTCTCAGGCCAGCCCTTCACCTCTGCACTCTCCCTCCACCCAAGGCCAGGAATTAAGATAACAGAAGGCAATCCCTTGGTAGGGCTGGGAAAAGGGAAAGGGGAAGAGCTGGGGTGGGCCAGTTGCATAACCTTTCTGAGTGTAGATTTTCTCATTTTACAGTGAGGGATGATAATCCTAGTCCACAGGGTTGGTAGGAGGCTTAATGAGGTAGTGCATGTAAAGTGTCAGGTACCAGGCTGTTGCGTGCGTGCACACACACACACACACAGTGTTGGGAAGGCTGGTCTCGGGGTGAAACAGAAGCCCCAACATGTGGGTGGCATGTGCAGCTGTGTGCATAGCAGGTCTTTACGTGTGAGCCAGCATTCCCCAGACCCTGAGCCCTGCCACTGGGGTCTTGCCAGGGCCTGGGCTCGGCCCATTTCCTTCCACTGCTCCCCCCGCCCAGAAGCTGGGGAGGGCTGGGGGTGCTGGCGTGCCAGGAAACAATGGGCCCCCAACCCCTTCCGGCCCATTGCGTGAGAAGGAGCTGCCGGAAGGAAACTTACATCCCAATGGGACAGGCCACCGCCCGATGCCTGCCCAGGGAAGGCTGGACACCCCAGGCTGATCAGAGCCAGGGCCTCTGTGCGCTCCAGGCCTCTCATCCTTGGTACACTGTTTCCACCACTTGGGCTGGCTTCCTCACCCCTCTTTCAGAGAGGACTGTCCCTGACCCCCTTTCTGGGCTGGGGTGGGTACCCCCCAAGAGTCCAAGGTCTTATTCTCATTCACCTCTATGTCCTTGTGTGTAGCCTGTCCCAGAGTAGTCTCAGTGGCCAACAGAATGCGTGACAGTGAAGGCAACCAGTCCAGGGGTAGGCCCACGGGCTGAGCTGGAAAAGCTAAGTGAGAGAAAGACTCAGCTCAGGGTCTCAGAACCCCCACACTGCAGACAGGAGTGGGGTTAGGGCCCCAGCAATGCCTCTAGGGAGCACAGGGCACACTGCCGGAGGTGGGGGATGCTCTCCCCTAAATTCTTCCAACACTCAGCTCAGAGTTTCATTTGTGAGGCCAGGTGCAGTGGGTCATGCCTGTAATCCCAGCTCTTTGGGAGAATGGGGAGGTTGGATTGCCTGAGTTCACAGGTTCGAGACCAACCTGAGCCAGAGCAAGACCTTGTCTCTAAAAATAGCTGGGCATCGTGGCAGGCGCCTGTAGTCCCAGCTACTTGGGAGGCTGAGGCAAGAAAATAGCTTGAGGTGACAAAGTGAGACTCCATCTTAAAAAGAAAAAAAGAGTTTCATTTGTGTACTGCCACCTTCACCTACACCCAACTTCCTCACTCACACACAAGCACACTCGTTCCAGGTGGGCAGCGTCTCCATCAGACCAAGGGTCCCTGAAGGAGGGCTGGGGGGAGGAAGGAACCAGTAGGGGGCAGTGGGAGAGGGGAGCTGCCCTCCCACTATGACTATCCACAGCCAGCAGGATAGCTCAGAACCCCACCAGGAGGACTGCTGACCAGAGTTTCCCCGTTCAGAAAATGGGGCAAACCAGGGAAGGAGTGGATAAAGCCAGTCCGGTGCTGGGCCTGCTGGCCTTGGTGTGCAGTGGAGGCTTTGGCCAGAGCACAGCCTGTTTGGTGTGCACATGGCTGCCAAAGTCTGCCTGATCTTGCCCAGCTACTTGTTTTCTCACCATGGCCTGCCAAAACTTTGAGCAGGTTTTCAGCTCCAATGTCCAGGGAAGTAGTGTCACCAGATCCAGGGCTCCTAACTCTCTGATGTGATCATTCACAGCCAGCAAAAACAGAAGCATGCTCCCCAAACCTACCTGATTACCCAGCCAGCCACATCCCCACCTTCACCCACACCTTGGAGGAAGCTCTAACCTGAGGACTGAGAGATTCCTTGATTCCCACAACAAGAAACATTCTCAGGCACGCGAGCTAGTAGCTCATCTGGCCCTGAGGGCACAGGAGATAGCAGGCGCACCTGCAAGTACACGCCTGGCTGGAAGCACGCACATACCTGGCTGGTGTGCTGATCCACCTGAACATACACCTGGAGAGCTCACGCACACACGTACACCTGACCACTCCAGGCGCGCATTCGCCCATTCGTGTGCGCCCACTGAGAATTGGCACTCCATGTCTCTAGCCTTATACACGCACACCTGAGACTAGTATCTGATAACCGTGCCCACGCCTGCTGGGCAACCTCAGGATCAACACCCTGTTGTGAACCCCATATTGCATCCACCCTGGCCACCCAGAGGACCCTAGGTGTGTGTCAGGGCCTTGGGAATGGACCCCAGGCTGGGCCCAGGGATAATGGTGCACTGTAATGCTGCATGGTAGAGCATACAGAAGTGAGTATCCTTTCCCAGAAATATTACTCATTCATTCATTCATAAAAATTTTTATTAAAAGGTAACATTTTAAATCAGTGGGGAAAAGATATATTATTTGAATACATAATGTCAAAAGTCATTGGATACCTTTCTCTCTCCTAACACTAAAATAAATTCAAATGAGTCAAAGATTTAAATATTAAAAATAAAACCATAAGGTGGTGCCTGTGGCTCAAGGAATAAGGTGCCAGCCCTACATACCAGAGGTGGCAAGTTTAAACACAGCCCTAGCCAAAAACTGCAACAACAACAACAAAAATAAATAAATAAATAAAATAAAATAAGTAAAACCATAGGCTCAGCACCTGTAGCTCAACAGCTAGGGCACCGGTCACATAAACCGGGGCTGGCGGGTTCGAACCTGGCCCAGGTCTGCCAAACAACAACTACAAAAAAAAAAAAAAAAAAAGCCAGGAGTTGTGGCGGGCACTTGTAGCCTCAGCTACTTGAGAGGCTCAGGCAAGAGAAACGCATATGCCCAAGAGTTTGAGGCTGCTGTGAACTGCACGGCACTCTACTGAGGGCGACATGGTGAGACTGTCTCAAAAAAGAAAAAAACCATAAAGGGCCAGAAGTAAACATGAAGTTTATTTTTTATGGTAATATGAGAATAGAAAAAAACCTTCTTCAGGCCTATAATTCTAGCACTCCTAGGAGGCCAAGGCGGGTAGATTGCCTGAGCTCACAAATTTGAGACCAGCCTGAACTGGTCTCTAAAAGCAAGACCCCATGTCTAAAAAAGAGCCGGGCATTGTGGTGGGCGCCTATAGTCCTAGCTACTCTGGAGGCTAAGGCAAAGAGAATCACTTGAGCCCAACAGTTGAGGTTGCTGCGAGCTATGATGCTACGGCACTCTATCAAGGGTGACAAAGTAAAACTGTCTCAAAAAAAAAAAAAAAAAGAAAGAAAGAAAGAAAGAAAGAAAAAAGCCTTTTTAAGTTAAACAGAAGTCCAGATGCTATAAAAGAAAATATTTGAGCCTGGCACCCCTATAATCCTAGCACTCGAGAGGATAAGGCAGGAGGATCACTTGAGGTCAGGAGTTCAAGACCAGCCTGAGCAAGAGTGAGATCCCATCTCTACTAAAAACAGAAAAAGTTAGCCAAACATCATGATAAATTGTAGTCCCAGTTACTCAGGAGGCTGAGGCAGGAGGACTGCTTGAGCCAAGGAGTTTAAGGTTGCTGTGAAGTAGGCTGAGATCCATGGAACTCTAGCCCAGGCGACAGAGTAAGACTCTGTCACAAATAAAACCAAAACAAAACTATCACATATGATTTTTCACTAATTACATTGGCAAAGATAAAACATCCAATAACACATATACTGTGTTGGCAAACATCTTGAGAAACAGGCACTCATATTCATTATTGGTGGGAGTAAATTTTAGCTAAAAAATAAATCTCCAGGGTAGTGCCTGTGGTTCAAAAGAGTAGGGTGTTGGCCTCATATACCGGAGGTGGTGGGTTCAAACCCAGCCCCGACCAAAAACTTCAAAAAATAAATAAATAAATAAATAAATCTCCAGGTGCAGTGGCTCACACCTATAATCCTAGTATTCTGGGAGACTGAGGCAAGTGGATCGCCTGAGCTCACAGGTTTGAGACCAGCCTGAGCCAGAGCCAGAGCCAGAGCCAGAGCAAGACCTCTTCTCTAAAAATAGATGGGTGGGTATTATGGTGGGTGCCTATAGTCCCAGCTACTTGGGAGGCTGAGGCAAGAGAATCAGGTAAGCCTAAGAGTTTGAGGTTGCTGTGAGCTGTGATGGCACAGCACTACCCAGAGTAACAAAGTTAGACTCTATCTCAAAAAATAATAATAGGCTCGGCGCCCGAAGCACAGTGGTTATGGCGCCAGCCACATACACCAAAGTTGGCAGGTTTGAACCCAGCCTGGGCCAGCTAAACAACAATGACAATTGCAACAAAAAATTGTTGGGCATTGCGGCAGATGCCTATAGTCCGAGCTACTCGGGAGGCTGAGGCAAGAGAATCAATTGAGCCCCAAAATTGGAGGTTGCTGTGAACTGTGACACTACAGCACTCTACAGACATAGTGAGAGTCTGTCTCAAAATAAATAAATAAATAAATAAATCTCTAGACATTATGCTAAGAGAATAAGCCAGTCACAAAAAGACAAATACTATATGATTCCACTTATATGAGGTACCTCAAGCAGTCAAAATCTTAGACATATAAAGTAGGATGGCGGTTGTCAGGACTTGGGAAAGAAGAAAGGGAGAGTTATTGCTAATAGGAACAATTTCAATTTTACAAGAAGAAAAGTGTTCTAGAGATGGATGGGGGTAATGGCTGCACAACACTATGAATGCATTTAAAACCACTAAATTGTACACTTAAAAATGGTTACAACGATAAATTTTATGTATATTTTACCAAAATAAAATATGGAAAAAATTAAAGCTCTAAAAAATAAAATAGACAATATTTGTCAATTTTATTTTCTTTTTTGAGACAGAGTCTTACTCTGTTGCCCAGGCTAGAGTGCCATGAGGTCAGCCTAGCTTACAACAACCTCAAACTCATAAATTCAAGTGATCCTCCTGCCTCAGCCTCCCAGGTAGCTGGAATTACAGGCGCATGCCACAATGCCCAGCTAATTTTTCTATTTTTGCTTTTAAGTAGAGATGGTCTCAGACTCCTAAGCTCAAGCAATCAATCCTCCCACTGTGCCTGGCCAGCAATGCCACTTCTAAAAATTTATTATCCTTCAGGCTCAGCACCTGTGGCTCAAGCGGCTAAGGCGCCAGCCACAGACACTAGAGCTGGCGGGTTCAAATCCAGCCCAGGCCCGCCAAACAACAATGACGGCTGCAACCAAAAAATAGCCAGGCATAGTGGTGGGTGCCTATAGTCCCAGCTACTTGGGAGGCAGAGGCAGGAGAATCGCTTGAGCCCAGGAGCTGAAGGTTGCTGTGAGCTGTGATGCCTCAGCACTCTACCCAGGGTGACAGCTTGAGGCTCTGTCTCTAAAAAAAAAAAATTATCCTTCAGTTAAACTTATTCAAATGATAATAACATGGCCAGGCTTGTAGCTCATGCCTGTAATCCTAGCACCTTGGGAGCGGAAGGTGGGAAAATCACTTAAGGCTAGGAGTCCAAGACCAGCCTCTAGGCCAGGCATGGGTGGCTCATGCCTATAATTCTAGCACTCTAGGAGGCTGAGGCAGGTGGATCGCCTGGGCTCAGGAGTTTGAGACCAACCTGAGCAGATTGAGACCTGTCTCTATTAAAAATAGAAAAACTAGCCTGGCATTGTGGTGGGTACCTATTGTCCCAGCTACTTGGGAGGCTAAGAGAAGAGAATCACTTGGGTCCAAGAGTTTGAGATTGCTGGGAGCTATGACTCCAGAGCCCTCAACCCTAAGGAGATTGAGACTCTGTCTCAAAAAACAAAAAAAAAAAGGGAAAAAGGGGGATTATTAAAAAAAATATTAGGTGGTTGTGGTAGCCCACACCTGTGGCTATTTGAGAGGCTGAGACATGAAGAATACTTAAACCCAGGAGTTCAAGGTTTCAGTGAGCTATAATCATGCCACTGCACTCGAGTCTGGGGACGCAACAAGACCCTATTTTCTTTTTCTTTCTTTTTTTTTTTTTTTTGAGACAAAATCTTACTATGTTGCTCTCAATAGAGTGCTGTGGCAACACAGCTCACAGCAACCTCAAACTCTTGGGCTTAAGCGATTCTCTTGCCTCAGCCTCCCAGTAGCTGGGACTACAGGCGCCAGCCCACATTCCCTGGCTAGTTTTTTGTTGCAGTTGTCATTGTTATTTAGCAGGCCTACGCCATGTTCAAACCTGCCAGCCCTAGTATATGTAGCCAGTGCCCTAACCACTGAGCTATAGGTGACGAGCCAAGACACTATTTAAAAAAAAAAAGACAGGCTGGGCACAGCAGCTCATGCCGGTAATCCTAGCACTCTGGGAGGCTGAGGCAGGCAGATCATCTGAGCTCACAAGTTCAAGACCAGCCTGAGCAAGTGCAAGACCCTGTCTCTAAAAACTACCCGGGCATTGTGTCAGGTGCCTGTAGTCCCAGCTACTTGGGAGGCTGAGACAAGAGAATCGCTTGAGCCCAAGAATTAGAGGGTGCTGTGAGCTATGACACCACAGCACTCTACACAGGGCAACAAAATGAGACTCTGTCTCAAAAAATACATAAACAAATAAAGCAACTTAAAGGAATAAGGACAAAGTACATAGTTTTGTTACCATTTATGTTTTTAGTTATTTTTTCACCACTCTAGCTTCAGGAGCATTTATATTTTTAAACACAGAAACGTGCTAATGTATGCAGAGAGTATCCTAGAAGGATGAATGGGAAAAAGCAAGTTTCTTCTCTACAGAAAGTAACTGATGTACAGGGGACATGAGCTTGAGGGAGATTTCATCCTTTTATAACTTTTTGACTTTGTACTATATATACACAGATTTTCTATTTCAAAAAGCAATTTATGGCTCGGTGCCCGTAGCTCAGTGGTAGGGTGCCAGCCACGTACACCGAGGCTGCTGGGTTTGAGCCTAGCCCGAAACTGCTAAAACAACAATGACAACTCCAACCAAAAAATAGCCGGCGTTATGGTGGGCACCTGTAGTCCCAGCTACTTGGGAGGCTGAGACAAGAGAATCGCTTAGGCCCAAGAGTTTGAAGTTGCTGTGAGCTGTGTTGCCATCGCATTCTACTGAGGGTGGCATAGTGAGATTCTCTCTCTCTCTCTCAAAAAAAAAAAAAAAAAGCAATTTATATTCATTGATCATCTATTATGTACCAGATAGGATTGGGTGTGGTAGCTGTAATCCTAGCACTCTGGGAGGCCAAGGCAGGTGGATTGCCTGAGCTCAGAGGTTCAAGACCAGTGTGAGCAAGAGTGAGACCCTGTCTCTACCACTGTCTCTAATTTTTTTAAAAGTAGAAAAATTAGCTGGGCATTGTGGCAGATGCCTGAAGTCCTAACTATTCAGGAGGCTAAAATAAGAGGATTGCTTGAGCCCAGGAGTTTGAGGTTGCTGTGACACTGCAGCACTCTATCCAGGGCAATTGAGTGAGACTCTGTCTCCAAAATAAGAAATAGAATAGAATAATAAAATAAAATAAAATAAAAACAAAATATTAAAACAAAATATTATATACCAGGTGCTGTGCTGTGCTGGGTAGTGTAGATACGGCAATGAACAAGATTACCGTGGTATCTTCTGCTCTCATGAAGCTATGATCTAGTGAAGAAAGAGACACTAAAATGATAAACATGCAAATAAATATTCAATTACAAATTGTAAGGAGTGGTATAAAGAAAAAGCGAGGCTTCTAGAAAGGGTTAAACAGAGATGATGACTTTAGGTAAATTGATCAGGAAGGCTTCTCAAAGAAGGTGGAATTTATTTCATAAGAAGAACAGAGGAAAAACACCTCTAGGCAGAGCAACCAACAAGTGCAAAGACCCTGTGCCAGGAAAGGGCAAATTAGCACCCCTCTCAGGGAAAGCACAGCCTCACCTGTGAAATGACCGCCCCTTAGAGATAGACGCAAGCTCAGAGAGGGGGCATGGCTTCCACAGAAAAGCAAAAGAACAAGAACTACAACCTAGATCTTTGGGGCCCATGAACTCAGTGGTATTCTAAGCATTTAGGGACCTTTGGCAGCAGGAGAAGGGAAGTGGGGAGAAGATGGCCACTCACTCCCCTGGCGCTGTCCCCACATCAGAGACTGAGGGAGGGAAAAATGTCAGAAGCTGCATGCATGTGCAAATGTGTACACAAGTGCCATGAACACCAACCACAGACCTCAAACAGGTGAGCTGATAACTTACTGCAGCCACCTTGGGCCTGAGTGGGACCTACCTCTTCTTTGCCCCACCCCCACTCCAACCCTGGAAACACGCCCTTCCTTAAATGCTGTGGCCAGTGTGTACAAACCTGAGGCTGTGTGTCCCTGTGCAGCTGCAAGCTTTTGTGTGTAGCATTCTCAGTGTTTCTGCTCTCAAGCTTCCCTTGTTCATTGCTGTACCTCCACCATCCAGCACAGCACAGCACCTAGTACATAATATTTTATTTTTATTTTATTTTATTATTCTATTCTATTCTATTCCATTTGCACTGAGGGCCCCTGAGCATAGTCACCAGTTCTCATTTTCCTCATTACTTAATAATTTTATCTTCAGAACCATCCTATTAGATACACACAATTATTCACCCCTTTTTTGAGGCAAGGAAACTGAGGCTCAGAGATGTCACATAAAGTGCCCACAGCTAAGTGGGCACAAGGGGTGGGGGCTGGGCAGGATTGCCTCCTTGCCAGCCTGGGATCTTCTGGGCTCTGGCTGAGCGCTCTGGCCCCTGTCCTGTACCCTCAAGTTGGAGCCCAAGGGGGTCTTACCTATCTCTGCCCTTCGTTCTCAGACATGCACCTGATGACTTTTACAGGGGGCTGACTTCTCCCAGAGTGAGTTCCCCCTCCTTCTCACCCAGAGAGGGCCCAAGTCCTGGGTAAGTCAAAGAATCCCTCATTGCATCACTGTCTCCTAGGGGGTGTCTGTGCTAAGCCAGTTCAGGGCCCGGGACCTCTGAAATGAAAACACACACACTACACACAAGCAAGCACCATGATCCTCCACTCAAGGGATGACAGAGGGGTTCCAGGAAGGGCCCCAGTCCCTCCTGTCCCACAAGGTCACCACTGTGCCGGAATTCCACCTTAACACTTCCCACCTGGGCGTCTGGGCTGCCCTGCAGGGGCCCTCTCTTTCTGAGGGTTAAGTGACCTTCCTCCCATCAGCCACTCTCTGGTTACCCTGTCCCAGAGGAAGGGAAATCTGTCCCTCAGTGTCAAGCCAAAAGGCTTTCTGGACACTTGCTACAGCTGAGGCCTTGAGATTCTGCAAACTTTTTCCAGGGGCAGTATCCACTCTTCAGAAAAAAGCTGCTCATTTGCCTACTCTCACCCACCCAAAAAAGTCGGGCTCACAATTTTGGGGGAAGAGAGTAGCTCGTCAGCTGCCTGACTCTTCTCCTTTTTCTGTCTCCATCTCTGTTCTCAGGCCAGGATCTGCCCCAACACCATCTCAGTAAGGATGCAGTCTGGGCCACCCCCTCGTGGCCACTCTGAGAAACACACGTTTGCCACAGCAGCTGACTAGAGGACCCCACCCCAAATAGACAGTCCAAGGAAAAGTGACTTTAAGGCCCGTTGTGGTGGCTCACACCTAAATCCTAGCACTCTGGAAGGCCGAAGAGGGAAGATCACTTGATATCAGGAGTTTGAGACCAGCCTCAGCAAGAGCAGACCCCCATCTCTACTAAAAATATAAAAACTAGCTGGGCATTGTGGCAGGCACCTGTAGTCCCACCTATCAGAGTTTGAGCCCAAGAGTTTAAGGTTGTAGTGAGCTATGACACCACAGCACCCTACCAAAGGGTGACAAAATGAGACTTTGTCTCAGAAAAAAAAAGTGACAGTGGCTCTGCGGCTAAGGCACCAGCCACATGCACCAGGGCTGGAGGGCTCGAACCCGGCCCAGGCCTGCCAAACAACAATGACAACTACAACCAAAAAAATAGCCAGGAGTCATAGCAGGTGCCTATAGTCCCAGCTACTTAGGAAGCTGAGGCAAGAGAATCACTTAAGACCAAGAGTTGGGGTTGCTGTAAGCTGTGACACCATGGCACTTTACCTAGGGCATCATAGAAAAAAAAAAAAAAATTACGGGCCAGGTGTAGTGGTTCATGTGGGTAATCCCAGCACTTGGGAGGCCAAGGCAAGTAGATTGCCTACACTCACAGGTTCAAGACCAGCCTGAGCCAGAGCGAGACCACATCTCTAAAAATAGCCAGGCATTATGGTGGGTACCTGCAGACCCAGCTACTTGGGAGGCTGAGGCAAGAGAATCGCTTAAGCCCAAGAGTTTAAGGTTGCTGTGAGCTATGATGCCATAGCACTCTACCAAGAGTGACAAAGTGAGACTCTGTCTTAAACAAAAAAAAAGTGACTTTGTTTTGCAAATGCAGATTCAAAACAAGCCTTAAGTCCTTTCTATGTGTAAATTCTGAATAAGCCACTAAGAGTGGTCAGAGGATGGTCTCCTCATTAGCCCCCCATAATTCCTTGGCCTGGTCTTCACAGATTTACCTGAAGTAGAAATTCCTAGTCAACTTCTGTTCTCATACTTCCAGGAACAGGGAGCTCACTGCCACCACAGGTGATCCATTCATCATTTTTTCTGTGCTAGGAGCCCTGGGAACATTGATGGTGTAAATACATCCCTGACCTCATGGGACTCTCCATCTTGCTCATTCAGTGGAGCAAGACGTGAGCAAACAAGGGTCATGGTGCACCATATGCACAGAGATGGGAGTGGCTATTTCCATAAGGACCTACACTCCCACCTACCTTTTCACAGGGATCAAGTATTCAAAGAAATAAAATTCCAGAATCTTGGAAATGCCTGGAGTTCTGCTGCCCCCTGAGAATCAGCCAAGTTCCCTGAACACTCTCCCTATGTCAGGACCCTCCTGGTGCTTTGCCCCCCTGGGCAGATGAGGGCAGAGGTGCAGAAGGGAGGTCACTTGCCAAGGATGACACCTCTCATCATTTGTAGAGTTAGACCAGACTTCAGGCTTGCTGGTGGCTCTTGCAACTCATACAGAATTGCCTAGGCCAACACATGATACCCAACCTGGCACCAATGACTTGTGCTCCCCCTCAAAGAGCCTGGCCAAGCCAAAGCCTGCGAGGAAGGCTCAGGCAGACTGTGACACTACCAGTTTGACTCTAGCCTGTCCCTTCATGAGCCTCCTTCCTGGCCCTGCCTTTAACCCTGCCCCATCTCTGCCTCTCACATGCGGGATCCAGGACCATTGCAACCAGACCCTCCTGCCCAAACTGTCTCCAGTGAGAGGCTGCCCTGCACCAGCAGCTCTTAAGTGCTTATATCAAGACCAGCAGGCACCTCCACCTCATAACACCATTCTGCCAAGCAAATGTAGGTCCCTGAGGCCTTCTGCAACTGCCATCTAGGGACCCCTTCATTAGGCAGGAGAAAGAGCCCAGGATTTGGGGTGGTTATACAAATCACCCTCTGTGGGCCTTCCTTGTCATACAGGTGATATCTAGATGCTGCTGTTTTCTTGGAAGGATAATGATCAAATGAGAGTAAATACACAAACACTAATCTACCACACAGTAGATGCTCAACAAAGCATGTTTTCCTGCCCGTTCTCATCTTGCCCTCATTATACAGAAAAATCTAGGGTGTCAGCAATGATGAGGCCAGTCCAGGAGCCCTAGGGACCAGCATGGTGGTGGCCTTAGAACCAGAAACCAGCCCCAGGTAGAGGACCCTAGAGAGTCCCAGCAGCCACATAGTCAATCTGGCTGACCTCCACCAGCATCCCATCTAGAAAAGCCCTCCCAGAGACATATGGGTCCTCTGGGAATGGTTTCTGGATGGAGTGGCTTCTGCCAGCTGAGAATGGATGGCCAACCACCCGTGCTTTCCGGAACTGGCCTATCTTCTTCCCTTTCAGCTGCCCTTGACTTCCTACCCTTAGCTACCCAGGGCCAGCATTGCCCGGCACCTGCCCTGCGATGCTCCCAGTTGGGAACAGACAGCTTGGGCTCCAGCCTGGAACAGAGTCCTCTTGAGTCTCCTAACAACCCATAGCCAATATTCGTCTGCTCCAGGCAGGCCACTGGGCCTGCTGGCCAGGGTCATGCCTCTTGGCCTACCCGTGTAAGTCTCTTCTTCCCACCAGGTGGCGCTGTCCCCCCTCAGACCAGAGCCATCCAACGGCCAGCGCCATCACAACCTAAACTTAGTTTTAAAGGAGAGCAGAAGGCAAGTAATAGCCCAAAGTGCAAGGGGAAAACAATGGCCTTTGCCTAATTTCTGCTATGGATCTGACACTTCCCACACAAAACATTACCTCATCATCACTCCCGCCACGACAGGGGGTGGGGGTACAAGGCACCAGTCACAAACAACTGAAACTGGCCTCCTGCTAACATCAGCAAACCATAAATGTACTGGTCATAAATGCAACAGAAAAGATGAAGAACTGGGGCAGCGCCTGTGGCTCAGCGGGTAGGGTGCCGGACCCATATGACGAGGGTGGTGGGTTCAAACCCGGCCCTGGCCGGGCATCGTGGCGGGTGCCTGTAGTCCCAGCTACCTGGGAGGCTGAGGCAAGAGAATCGCCTAAGCCCAGGAGTTGGAAATTGCTGAAAAAAAGATGGAGAACTGAGCTGAGAAAATGGCAGTCACCCAGGGAAGATGAGGCCTCCAGTGCGGTTTGAACAGGATGCTGCCCTGAATCATCTCCCAGGGCCTCTGGCGTTTTCAGCGCTGCTTCCCAGCCACACGCCCTCACCCTAGCTGATGTGCCTGCTCCCCAGCTCCAGTCCTTCAGTCCAGCATCCAGTGGTCACCCATTCAACAAAGGCTAGGTCCCTGTTGACACCCAGCACTGGCCTCAAGCAGGGGGAGAGTTGAGCAGGCAGGAGGCTGCCAGGCTCATGCTTACTGCCCAGGTGGTGGAGAAGGGCCATGAGGGCTGGCTACACTAGTAGCAGCTCAGGACTTGAAGTTGCTGAGGACCACAGGCTGCAGAAGCCAAAGCATGCCCCCCAGGGATGAGGGTGGGATTCTCCTGGAGGTAAGAACTGGCTCTGGCTGGAGGGAGGTGACTGGGACCTTCAGGGACTACCTCTGTCAGGAGTGTGCTCCTGGAAACCGAGGGGTAAGGTTAGGGACTGGGGAAAGAAAAATAGGGATGCATGCAGGGACCTTCTTGGAACTGGAGCTCAGTGACCTTTGCACCAGTGACAGCCAGAGACCCCAGGGAGAACTCAGTCACCCGCTTATTCATTCAACACATATTTATTACTACAGGCTCTGTGCCACCTCATGGAGAGAGAGAGGAAAGGGAGCCAGTTTCTGTCCTCACAGAGCTCACCCAGGCCAGATACCCACTCTCTAGAACAGAACTCTGAGCAGCTTAACAGACAAAGAGAAGGGGCATTTCACTTCAGGTCCTCTGGCCTCCCTGAAGAAGAGGCCGCCAAGCTCATCCCTGACCACAGGTGGCTTTTGGAGCCTCCTCTGTCTCAGGGAGGATCCCTCCCCCAGCTCCACATCACCCGCAACCAGTCAACGGATCTTTCAAAAGCTCCCCAGTCTCTGACAGGGACAGACAGGTGTGGCACACAAGCCACACCTGGGCAGGAGGATTTGCATGTGATTTGCTAAAGCTGGGACTGAGGTGTACCAGTGCCCAGTTGCTCTCCCTTCCCAGCCCAAGCTAAGCAAACCTCTCTCTCCTCCTTACCCACCCCACCCTGAGCCAGGTCTCCAACCTTCGCACTGCAGGGAGCTCCAGGGCCTCTTTCCCCAAAATAGTTGCCATGAGGAAGCCAGAACAGCACCAAGGGGGTTCCTAGTCAGCAAAACAGGGCATGGGAACTCCTGGGTTGAGGTTGATCCAGTGCAAGAATGACACCTGGCAGTTGAAGGTTTCTGGGCAGCATCGAGGTGGAGTGAGCCCAGGACTCCAGGTGGAAATCAGGTAGCTCTGGCCCTGCCCAATCCCAGCCGCTTCAGAACCTGCAAAGTAGTAAACATGCCCTGGGATACCGGGTGAATGGATGAAGGAGGGTTTTCAGCAGCCATTGAGAAACTGTAGGCTCAGGAGCAGACAAAAGCCTCGGTCGTACCCTCAGAGAGCCCAAAAACTGACTGAACGCAGCAGGAGAGAGCTAGGACTACAAAGCCTGTTTTAGGAGTGAGAGAAAAATATCTGACTGACAGTTAGTGAAAGTCCACCTTGTGCCAAAGCATGGTGCTAAACTATTAAGTATATCATCCCACGTTAGCATCACAATTCCCCCGTGAGGAGCGCCCTTCACTTCTATTTTGGAGATGAGAAAACTAAGGCTCAGAAAGGTTCAGTGACTTTTCCTTAAGGTCATACAGTTGGCAAGAGATGAAGCCAGGACTCTAACTGGAAGCTGTTAAAATAAATCGAGTGAAAATATGTGATGGCACCCCGGGTCCTTCCTCTCTTGACTGGGATCTGATGACTGACTTTCCTCATTAAATCCTTCTTCAGCCTCCTTATCTGCAAAAGGGAGGTAATAATACTTACACTGTGAATATATTAGGAGGATCAAATGACACTGAAAACATGGAGTGCTTAGGATGGTGCTGGCACACTGTCAGCCCTGTATTACTGTTGCCTATTATTATCAATTGAAATTCGTGTCCCTGCCACTCATTCATCCAGCCAACATCTGATGGCCAGGCTTCAACCCCCAGCAGACGATCAGGACACAAGCACAAAGGGGACAGTCAATGCCTTGGAGGGAGTATTACAGATGGGAGGGATGCAGCCTGAGATGTGGGAAAGAGTCATCTAAGCTTCCTGGAGAACAGTGGTCAATTCTCTACCCAGAAGCAGAAGTGATCTTTTTAACATGCAAATCCGATCAGCTGAGGCTGTGGTGAAACCCTTCTATAGCAGAAGGGCGGGGCCTTCTGCCCTGAGGATGAGGTCTGACGATTTTTGTGGTCCGTAGGGAGCCTGTCGGGCTCCATCCACTCTGACCTCTGCCCCAAGGCTCTGCACTTTGCATGCCCAGTACCCCATCCCTCTCTGGCCTGTTTTCTCTTTCCCAAAGCTCAGCCCCTTCTAGCTCCAGGGCCCCTTCAGCCCCTCAGGAACCTTTGTTCCTGGTGGTCCTTTGCTATGCACTTGTACCACACCTGTATAACCTCCTGGGAACTCACATCCCCTTGTGAACATCTGTGCCTCCCACTAGACAGAACTTTCCAGCAAGACAGGGACCTAGGAAGAGGAAAACGCGTACCTGGGGGAGGCCTGCATTTGCAGGGATCCCAGGCACCTCAGCCAATTTGTGTCCTGGACTTGGCTCTGTGTCTGCCCTTCAGATCCAAATCCAAACTGGGAAGTCTATGAGCCATGAATTTTTTTTTTGGAGCCATGACTTTTGAGATCAAGAGTCAGCCAGTTCAGCCCTGAGGTGGTAGAGGCCCCTTGAGGCCCTGTGTGCAGGCTGCTTTGAGCCTCACCTCACGAGTGGAATCCTCCCAGTGGCCTCTTGGGTCATCACTGTGCCTACTATCACTAAAGTCATGAAGCCACCAAACCACCACCAGCAGGACTTCTAGTTACCACCATGAAAGAAACAAAAACTAACTTTGTGGGAAACCCCCTTGACGCAAACCAGAGCAGTGGAAGGAACAGACCTTGGTCTGTCATGAAAAGTGGTTGTGCATAGTAAGTGCTTAATAAATATTGGTTATTATCATCAGTAATAATAATGAAATGCCTGGCACATAGAAGTTGCTCCATGGTCCCAGGGAAAACAGAAGTTGAAGGCAGTCAACAGTCCCCCAACTCCCTGCACCCCCAGTAACCTCCATTTATGCACAAAGAATCAGACCTGCAGATCACCAAATCTACACAAATGGAGAAACTGAGGCCTAGAAGGAAAGGACATGCCCAAAGTCAGACACCGGGTCTGTCCCTAGAGCCTGGGTTATCCAGGCCAATGCCTCAGCCTCCTAATAAACTCATCTAGCCTTGGACAGTAGGTTTCCAGTGTGTGAGTCCCCTAGATTCAGGCAGGCAGGCTTCCTCTCAAAGATACCTTCAGAAAGGTGGGAGCTCAGGTTTAAGGACAATGAGAGGGGATACCTAGAAGGCCAAGGCTTTGCCTCTACACAAGGCAGGCTCCACTGCTTGACTTGATGGAGTCCCCAGGAGTTTGCTCTCCCATGGGTCAGGAAGGGAAGAAGTCACAAGGAGGCCCCTCCTGGCCTATAGTTCCCTGAGCCTTTTCAGCAGCTGTCAACATCAGTGTGGTCACCCAATCAATGGGTCCCTGGCATTGAGATGATAGGGACCACTGTGGCCTCTTCTTACCTTCTCCTAGTTTCTGCCATTCTACCTACTCTCAGCCCCCAGCACTGGTCTGGTCTCCCTGGCCACCTTCCCTTAAGACCCCCTTTGTACCACTTCTACCCCCAACCCACTCCACAATTCATTAAGATGCTGAAGCAAGGAAGTGGGATTCATACCAAGCCGGAGTGACCCAAAGCCCACGCCCTTTCTGCTTGGTCCCACTGTCTCTCAGGTGTCCTTCAGTGCTTTCCTCTCTGTGCCACCACTAGGCCTCTTTCCCTGTGATGCTCTTTCCATAGCCTCTTTCAGGTGGTGGCTTATTCCCCAAGGGCCTAGACAGAAGTTGCCTGGTGGGGATGGTGACAACAAGGCCAAAAAACAGTTCCCAAAGCTGGAGGACTGCCACCGTGGGGGCAACTTAGAGATGCTGTTAGCAAGGAAGCTGGCCCTGACCTTCTCTGCTCTCTGCTTGCTGCCAGCTCAGCCTGAGCACCTGCTCTGCAGGAAATAGAAGGGGACTTTGCTGGAAATCTGCCTTTAATCTTGGCTTCCTGTTTTCTGCCTTAGGGGACCGCCCAGGCGCCTAAGTTTCAAGCTATTTCACACCAGCTTCTCTAAACTGTCATCTCAGAGCAAAGGGCCTGGGGGAGGGGAAGAGGCTAGGTGGAGAGAGGTGCAGCTCTTCCCTCCCCAGGGACCCTGGTTTGAGAACACAGTCCATCCATGAGGTTGCATAAGCTCTGGACTTGTGGTGACCAACCCAACTTGCATCAAGCTAGCCTATTTGGCTCCTCTTGTCAAAATCCAGCCAGAAGTCCCAGCACTGGTCCCATTCCCCACATCCTGGAGTTCTCCAGAGCTTGTCCTCTTTTTTGCATTCCCCAGTCATGGGGCAGGCCCCACAGGACCAGGGACAAGTGGAAAGTTAGTGTTTAGTTCTCAGTCCTGTCTCAGCATGTGAGTATTTCTCAGGTGTCTCAAAATCAGATTCTCCAAAACCAAGCTTTTTTTTTTTTGAGACAGAGTCTCATTATGTCATCCTCCATAGAGTGTTGTGGTGTCACAGCTCACAGCAACCCCAGCTATGTTATTGTTGTAGTTGTTATTGTTGTTTGGCAGGCCCTGGACGGTTCGAACCCACCAGCCTCATTGTATGTGACTGGTGCCCTAACTGCTGAGCTACAGGTGCCGAGCCCTCAAGCTTTTTTTTTTTTTTTTTAATTTATTGTTTTTGGGCCAGGCACAGTGGCTCATGCCTGTAATCCCAGCATTCTCAGAGGCCAAGACAGGCGGATCACCTGAGTTCATGGGTTCTAGACCAGCCTGAGCTACAGCGAGACCCCTGTCTCTAAAAGTAGCCTGGTGTTACTGAGCCTAACTCCGCCTCCTGACTTACAGGTGAGTGCCACCTTGCCCCACTAAGTGTTTTTTTTTTTAGAAACTGGGTCTCCCTATGTTGCCTAGGCTGATCTCAGACTGTGAGGTACAAGTGACTGTCACACCTTAGCCTCCCAAAGTGCTGGGATTACTACTGGCTGGCACCATCATGACTGGCCCCCAAACCAAGATCTTCTGTGTTCCCCTAGCCTGTCCCTCTCCCCAGGTTCTCTCACCTCAGAAAAGAGTACCACCATCTCCCCAGGTGCTCCAGCCACACCTGAGGAGTCATGCCTGATTGCTTCTGTGGCCTCACTCCCCACAAACAGCCCCTCAGAGAGAGCTGGCATGGGGACTCTCCTGTGTCCATCCATTCTCTATACCCACTGCTTCCACTAGCCACGCCCACCATCTCTGGTCTGGACCATCCAACTGCCTCCTCTCTGGTGTTTTGACCTTCACTCTTTATTATGTGACTCACCTGCTTAAAATCTTTCAATGGCTCCCCATTGCTCATATAATAAAATTCAAACTCTTATTTTATTATGCCACCACATGTTGTTCTGGCCCACAACACCCTACAGCAGTGTATCTCACAGTATGCTTGACCCTATGAGTTAAACTTCCACGGCACACTTAAATTATGTTGATCAAAAAAAAGAGTAAAAAAAAAAAAAGAATATAGTTACTGTGCTTTAAACTTCTTTCAAAAATAATTTAATTAATAATCTTTAAAATTTTTCACAGCACACCAGTGTGCTAAGGAGCACTGGTTGAAGATCACTGCCCTACTAGGATCTGGGTTCTTTCTCTTATACCACTCTGCCCTGCTTGCTAGTGTCCTTGCCTTGGTCTTTCTGGCTGTCCCTTGACTCACTGAGCCCTTCTATGCATCAGGGTCTTTAACCATGCTGTCCCCTCCATCTGAAAACCCTCCCCCACTCCTCCAGCACTGCCTCAGTCCCTTCCTGGAGTCTGAAAGCTGAGATCTGTCTTTCTCCCTTGAGTTCTCTCAACCATGGGGTGCTCATGGCCTTCATACCAAGTGTCTGATTCCACTCTTTACTTATCCTCTTAGGCAAGAACCTTAGTGGTCTTTCTTACTCCTTTATCTTTCAGCCTCCAGAGCAATGCCGAGCACTTGGTAGGTATTCAATAAGTATTTGCTGAGTGAATGAATTATGAGGTTGGAAGTTAATTGGCTCTTCCCCTAAAGGACAGGTCTGTGGGATGGTGCCCTTTATTGATTTGCTCATGGTTTTATCCCCCCCCCCCCCGTGCCTGGGGTTAAGAAAGGTTGAAAACTTTATTTCACTCTGCTGTGAAGAGGTGGATCTAGGATTCAAATGCAAGTCTATTTGACTCCAAAGTCCACATGCTGGGCCACAGCACACCCTGGGGAAAACGTCAAATGTGTCTGGGGGCAAAGGAGGCTAGGTTGGTGAAAAAACTGAAACAGATTATTAGAGTGTTCTCCTCAAATCCCCAGTCCTTTCTTTCCCACTCTGCCAGCTGATTCAGGCAGGCAAGGGAAGATGCCAATTTCTCCTTTCCAGAAGCCTGTGTAGAGCTGCTGAAGCTCTTTCTTTTGGCTGAGAGAAGCTGGGGGGGGGGGGGGAGTAGGGGGACATCCGGGCTCCACGTTATCATGCCATCTTGACCTCAGAGGAAAGAAAGGGAAGACAACTAAGCTGAGTATCCTCTTCAACCCTTCAACCCCTCACCCCCAAACCGTTATCTTGCTGAATCTGCACCATCTCTCATGAGAGAAGTATATCCTGAGTCTGATCTTACAGAAGAGGAAACCAAGCTCAGAGACCTTAAGTAACTAGCCCAAGGTCACACAGCTAGTTAAGTGTCTCAGCTGAGATTTACTCTGAGATTTGGGCCCCGAACCTATGCTTTTCCCCCATTACACCACACTTATCCCTGAGTTTTACTAGCTGTCTTCTCAAGGGCATCCCTCTACAAAGGGCTGGCTCCAGCTGGGAAGGTGACCAAGGGGTGCTCTGGATCAGGGGGCCAGCTTGTAGTTTGTCAGGGGTGAGGGGCAAACCCAACTCCTGGCATTCAAGGCTCTTTACAATCTGCTGGCACACTGTCTCCCACAAGGCCCTTCACTCTCCCTGTCACTCCCTGGGGCCCCTTCATACTTATTTTGTGCTCCAAGACATTGTCAGCATGCCTTGCTTCCCCCTCCTTTATATCCACTGAAGCCTGACCCTTCACCTCCTACCTACACTGGAGTCTCTGGTCTATGTCTTATCACTGCACCCCATTCTCTGTCCCTCATGCCTCAGCACACTGTCTACTCCTGTAGCTCAGAGCAGGTCACCTCCTTGCTCGTTATAAATAACAGCCCATGCTTAACTGAGGGCACCACATGCCAACCACTGCAAGTTACCAAGCACTTCAAACTTTAAATGTATTAACTTGGGCAGCACCTGTGGCTCAGTGAGTAGGGCACCTGTGTTGCAGTGAGTAGGGTGCCCAGTTCAACCCAGCCCTGGCCAAACTGCAACAAAAAAATAGCTGGGCATTGGGGAGGGGCACCTGTAGTCCCAGCTACTCAGGAGGCTGAGGGAAGAGAATCACTTAAGCCCAAGAGCTAGAGGTTACTGTGAGCTGTGACACCACAGCACTCTACCGAGGGTGACAAACTGAGACTCTTGTCTCTAAAAACAAAAATAAATAAACCTTAAATGTATTAACTCATTTCCTCCCTGCAAAACCTTAAGAAGTTGTTGCTATTATATTCCCCATTTTACCAAATGAAGAAACTAAAGCACAGAGAGGTTAAGTAACTTGCCCAAGGTAGCAGAGCTGACAGCTTCCTTATTGCCTACAGGCAGAAAACAAACTCCCAGAAAGACATGTGAGGCTCTTTGGCTCTTTCTTGCCCCAGCCTTGCGAAAACCCATCTCCCACCGCTCTCCCCCACCCACACTACAAGCTGTAGCCGTGCTGAGCTATTTTTAGGTCCCAGAAGCCACCAAGCTTTCTCAGCACTCCTGCCTTTGTACATGCTGTTCCCTTTGCCTGGGTCCCAGCTCTCTGAAGTCTACCCATTAGCCTTCCCTTCTTTTCTTCTTCCTGGGGACCTTGTACACCACCTCTCCACTGCTATCAATTATTCCGTTGGGATTGTTTGTGGCCATTCTACCCATACTTGACTGAGAACTCCTTGACAGTAACGAAGTGGTCTTACAAGCAGACCCCAGAGCGGGGTCTGTCACACTGTCAGTACCAGGAAATGTGTGAATGAATGCCTATTGCTGTGAGTGAGGTCCACTATTCTGGGAAAAGGAGCCTAGGCTCGTTCTCCATCGCTTCTGCAGTGGGGCAGCTGCGCCGCGAGAGAAGGCTGGGCAGTCGCTCCAAGGCGGCTGGGAGGGACCTTCGGAGCCTTCAACTCAGGCGAGCAGGTGGGGGCAGGGAGTGGGCGCAGACACACCCCCCGCAGTGCTCCAGGCGCCCAGCAGGGGTCGCCGCTCCGCCGGCTCACGCCCCACCGCGCGCCGGGCAGGCCCCCTCGCGCAGGCGCGCTGCCGCGGGCGGAGAATCCGGGCCGCGCTTCCTCTCGTCAGGCCTGCTAGCTTCCTCCCGGCGGAGCCCCGGGCGAGCCGAGGTTGGCTGCGGCCACCGAGCCCGCCGACGCCCTCCCGCTGCCGCTCCACCCCGCACTCTGCCCCGGGGATCTTGGTGGGGCGGAGTCCGAACAGGGCGACCGCCTGGCCGCGCCGCCGTCTGGGCCGTCCCTGGCCAGCCGTCCCTCCCGCCCCTCTGGCAGCCGGAGCCTCCGGGGCGTGGAACACGGGGAGCCCCCGCGGTCCCCGGATCGAGCGTCCGGGGCGGCCCCTGGCAGCCGGCGCGACGTTCCAAAAATCAAACCTTGCTGGCGGCGTTCGGAAGCGGAACTCTGCCGGGGCCGCGCCGGCTACATTGTTTCCTCCCCCCAACTCCCTCCCGCCCCCCTTCCCCCGCCTTTCTTCCCTTCCCGACCCGGGCCGCGCGGCCATCCCCCTACCTTTGGCGGTCCCTCCTCCCCTCTTTTTGCACCCATACCTCTTTGTACCGCACCCCCTGGGGACTCCCGCGCCCCTCCCCTCCCCCCTGGCCGCATGGACCGTCCTGCAGGCCGCTGATGCCGCCCTCGACGAGGTGGCCCGGACCCACAGCGCCCCAAGAGAGGTGAGTGCCTGGCAGCCCCGGAGGAGGTGTGTGTCTGGGTGTCCTCTGGAGGGAGGAAAGTGGAGGTCGTATATCCAGCCTCTGTGACCGCGTCCATTCCCATCCCCCACATCATTTACACCCTTCTTTCTCGAGTTCGAATTCTCCCAGCAGCCGCTGTCAGACCTAACTCGAAGGGAGCGCACGAGGGAGGTACTGCCCTGCAGCCCCACAGACCTGTCTTCTCAGGTCATCCCTAGTCCTCCCTGTAAGGAACATAGGGGAAGATGCTCAGGGCTCGGGCCTGGAGAGTGGGCTAGACTTGTGGGAATTTGGCCTTCCCTGCCCAGGGCCTCCCTGCAGGTGCCCTGGCCTGCTTGGTTCCAACCCCTCCCTCTTTCTTCCACTGAGGGCCTGCTGGCTGCAGGCAAGCTCAGGGCCCAGCTACCTCACTTGAGCCTTGCTAAAAGCTCAGGTCTTGGGACTGAAGCTGTCACCATAGGCCTAGAAGACCAAGCCTAAGCCAAGGGACCTCTGACCTTTGGATGGGAAACTGGGCAGGTCTTTGATCCTGGATGAAGGTGACACGGGGAATTGGCACTATGCCCCCACCTTCTGGCATCCTGGTCAGTCAATTCTCCCAGGCTCCTCAGGGCCCAGGCCAGGTGTCAGGAGGGGGTGTGTCCAGCCACCAGATCTTTGGAGCTTGACTGGGGGTTCACTTCTCTGCCTATTTCATGGACCAGGGACCTGAGGCTCAAAGGGGGAAGTTGCTACCCCAGGCTTCTGGTAGAGTTAGGCCAGCTGTCCTTTGATCTCTAGCTCTGCAGAGCTGGACTGCTATGGATAGAGGGAAACCAGGAAGGCACCTTCAACCAGCAGGGTTGCAGGCCTCCACCCTGGCCCAGGAGGGACCTTATGGGGTGAGCACGTGCTCCCCTGCAGAGGGCTGGAGGGAGGAAATGGCTTCCGGTCCCAGCTAGGTCCCTCAGGCAGTATCAGCATCACCTCTGGCATTTCCCTTTGGTTTGCTAGCAGGGGATATGGTGAGTGTATGGCATGGGACCATCTGTGTGGTGTGGCAGGAAGGCCTGATCCTGGCCCCTGGCAGTCAGTTAAAATAGCCTGGTCACTTGTAGCCCAGGCCTCCCACACATTTGGCCCAGCTGGCACAGGAGCAACCAACCAGGTTCAGAATATGAACAGGATCCAGATGGGCAAAGTGAGAGCCCTGTCTCCACTGGCAGTACTTTACAACCCTGGCATGGGAGCATTGTCAAGGTGAGGGCACCTAGAAGACTATTTCAGGCTCCTACTGCCCTGGGGGTGTGGCCACTGCAGGAACCAGGCAAAAGGCAGCAGGGATGAGATTGGGAGCCTTGGAGGATCCTCTTTCTCCCAGGAGAGCAAACCCTTTTCAGGAAATTGCTGAGCCATGTCTGGGCACCCTTGGACCTGCTGGCACTTTCATTCTGCTCAGGCCCCTATTTGGTTTTTTTTTTTTTTTTTTGGGGGGGGGGCGTTACCCTGACATGCACAGTGAAGAGGACCCAGAAGTCCTGGGCCTGTGAGACTCCCCTCACATAGCCCCACACCCAGCCCTAACTTCCTTTCCAGTCTAAAGGGATTCAGCTGGGGCCTGACACAGTTGAGTGCTTTTGTACCAACTGTGAGCTGTGAGGGTGCATCCTGGGGTCCCAGGGCCTTTGTAGAAGGGAGGCTGGCTTGTGGCTAGTACATGTGCAGGGGTGTGTTTTGTTGTTTGAGACAGAGTCTCACTTTGTTGGCCAGGAGAGTACCATGGGGCCATAGCTCACTGCAACCTCAAACTCCTAGGCTCCAGTGATCCTTTTCCCTCAGCCTCCCAAGTAGCTAGGACTACAGGCACCTGCCACAACACCCAGCTAATTTTTCTATTTTTAGTAGAGATGGTGTCTCACTGTTGCTTGCACTGTTCTCCAACTCCTGAACTCAAGGGATCCTCCTGTCTCAGCTTTCTAGAATGCTAGGATTACAGGCATGAGCCACTGTGCCCTGGCCCGGGGGAGCATTTTTTATTTGGTGGATTTGGTGCCATCTTCTTTCTCAGGAGAGACTGTTCTCTCTGCATTGGGTCAGAGGTGAGGAAAGACCAGAAAATTTTCCACTTCATTGCAGGTGCACCAGACCACAAGAGGCAAAGCCATACAGAGTGGCCCATGGCAAGGGTTGGAAAAGGGACATAGTTTAGCTTTCCCCAAACAAATAGGCAGGAGTTGAATCCCAAGAGGGCAGCAACCCTTTGGTCAGTTTTGGGCTTCATCTTTTGAGGGATTTTGAAGCCTGGACGTGCAGTCCCCAAGGAACAGAGGTGTGTGTTTGGGAAAGATAAGGTAGGAAGACATCCTTATATATGTGAGGGACTGTCCCATATGGGAAAGGCCATCCCCATGGCAGAAGTGTCCCTAACACTTCAGCTGGATCTGGTGAGCAATTCAGTCCTAGGGAAATGAATCTAAGCTTATTGTAAGGAAACTGTGTACATACTAATTTTCTTGATTTGGAAAGTAGCAAAACAGCAGTATAGAAAATTTAAACAACAAAACAAAAATCACCCACGATTTTTTCACTAAGCAATGACTGTGTTAGCATTTTAGAGTTCCCTGCCAGTCTTTCCTGATTTTTTTTTCATCACTGTTATTGTTTGAGTGTGCCTGCCATGACACCTTTTTTCATTGAATACTGTCTGTGGACATTTCCTCATAGTGCTACATGGTCTTAGTAATTTTGCCTCTATAAAGCTATAGGATATTCCAAGCAGCTCTGCCACAGCACCTTCACCTGTACTGTTTGACTGGTGTGTGCGTTGTATCTTATATGTTGATAGGGTAGTGGTTGTCGCTGTGGGCCCCCAAAGCAGCCAGGATATTACAGAGAACAGGTAACTTGGCACCTGATTGGTTTCAGGCTCAGCCATGCCACTTGGGCCAAGGTAGAGGGATTTTAGATAAGTCACTGATCCTCTGAGTCTCCTTTGTATAAATAGGGGATGGTGATTTCCTTCAGAGAAAGGTGTGAAAACAGCATGAACTAGCTAATCGAGGAAGGCACAATCCCTCTCCTCTGCTTACCATTTATTAAGTAAGGGTTGGCATTGTTGAAGGAATGTCCACTGCAGGTTGCCTCAACACGTTGGAAAGACACCTGAGCCATAGGCCAACATTGGCTGACCATTTACCAACAGAAAGATGAGATCCCCTCTGAAACCATCTACTGAGGTTCTGGGCTAAGGCCAGGGCCCTGACTAGCCTCTCTGTCTTCTTTCTCCCTATGCTATGTGATTGGCTGGTTCAGGGCATGGGGCTGGGCCTGGAAATATGGGCTGCTCCTTGGTGTCCTGACCCCACCCATTCCCCTTCCGGTCTCCCAATATCAGAGCTAAGTAGACAAGGCCTCTTCTCTGAGAGCCCAGCTGCCTTCTGCCTCCCAATGTAGGCCAGCCCAGCCTCTCCCCAGTAGAAATAGAGGCTTACTTAGCCTGAGACTCGGGCGGGGAACCCAGGCATCCTAGGGACAGCCATGCCAGCCTCATCTTCCCACCCTTTCCCAGTAGCTAAAGAAGGGAAGAAATCTTGGGGGGGGAGGGGTGGAGGGTGAGCATTCTAGAGCCTTAGAGCCTTCCAGCTGGGAGTTAGAAGGGATAGAAGGGAACATAAACAGTCCACAGAGTCATAGGAGAACTCTTGTGTGTTAATATCCTCCTCCTTGGCAGATGTTCCCTAGGTCTAACCTGCACGTGTCCTGCTGTGACACCTTGCTTGCTTTTGTTGCACTTCTATGGAGACCATAGTAACTGGGAGTTACCTCCTGGAGCCACCTTGTGGGCAGTAGAAGGAAACCAGTCTCAGCTGGGCATTCCCTGGGCCTAAGAAACCATAGCCCCAGATGACCCTAGAGTAGCCCAAGACATCCTAGGCAGTGGGTCCTTCCCATTAAATATAGGGGTCACACAGGCATGTGACCTTGGACTCTGGCTGCTGGACTTTTGCCCATGGAGTGTCTACCTCCTCCTCAGTCTTGGTGCAGGGGAAGTGGGCATTACAACTGCCCTCCTGTCCCACGACTTGGACCGAGATGAGGTCACAGGGTGGGGTCCTCCCCAAGATGCTGGCCTGGCTTGTGTGAGCCCTTTGGATGTTTCTCAGTTCCCCCCGCCCTTAGTTGGGGACAGGGTGGGTGGAGGAGCAGGCCATCCTCCATGCCTGGCAGGGAGCACTGCCTCCCTTCCTTCTCTCCTCCCTTCTGGGTCCCTTCATCCACTGGCTGGAAATAGAATCCGCTAAGTAATGATTAAAGTCAAATTCAGACCTAAAAATAAAGAACTGGTGAAGGAAGAACTAGTGCTCCCTGCATGGCTGAGGGGAGAATGAGGAGGGAGAGAGGATGGCTTCAGGTGACTGAATCCCTGCTCTCTAGTGTCAGGGGTGCTCCACCAGTCGAGAGGTACTCCTTTATCCAGCCTGATGCCCCCTGCAGTGCCCTTTAGTTATAGACTATGCTGGCCAGGGCAGACTGGCTGGACCTGACATAGACTCCCATTTTCCCCAGGGGAAAACTGAGACCCAAAAGGGGGAAATAGTTTGTCCAGCAGCTATCTGGGAGCTCCCCTTAGCAGGCCCCCCAGAGACTAGAGGGCCCCCTGCAGCTCAGCCCATCCTTTCTGCTTGCTCAGTTTCTCTTCCTGGTTTTGAGGTGCTGCTATGAGGGTAGCTTCTCATCACACACTAACTGTGCACAGCCTCCAACCGCAGCTTCCCTCCCCTCCCCTTCCGTGGTCTGGGCCCAGAGTCAAAGAACAAGCAGAAGAGAGGCCACTTGGCCTATTGGAAGGTTTATAGGTGGGTGAAAACCTGGGTGTCATCTGACCCCTGTCCACACTGGCTGCTGCTTCCCAACCCTGACCAGCCCGGCAGCCAGCTTAGTGCATCTGCAGCCTCTGCTATCTAAGCTGTAGGGAAACAAGAGAGGATGAAGAACAAACTCTGAGAGCTCCCCTGGTGGCTGGTAGGGGAGACTTAGGGGAGGCCTGTGGTTCTAACTTCCTGACAGGGCTGGTAGGAGCTCAGACGCTGGGGGTCTGTGTGGGCTGGAGCATCCTGAAGGGCTTCCTGGAGGGGAAGGACATATGAAAATCTAGCAGCATTTAAGAAAGAGGCAATGTTGAGGGCAGAGGTCCTTGTTTGGTGCTTGTGAACTCTCTGGGGCTGCTAGCTGGTTGCTGTGTGGCCCTGGTCAAACTCTTGGCCTTTCTGTGCAAGGCCAGGGTATGCAGATGAGCAAGAAGTGGGCACAGATGTACCTCTGCCTCCCCAAGCAGAAGATCCAAGCTCTGGGCAGACCTCCCCTCAGTGCCCCACATCTGTCCATTTTCTGGGAGTTATCTTGTCTGCCCAAGGAAAGGTCTCTTGATCAAGGTTCAGACAAAACTGGACTCAAGTCCCTGTTCTGCCCACTTGGAAGCTGTGACCTCCCCACCCCCCCACCGCAGCTGTTTCTTACTCTGTCAGAGATCAACAATACTTGCTCCATAGGGTGTTTTGAGGTTTAAATAACTAATGCAGAGTCCTGAACCACACTGGGTCAGCAGGCTCTAATTCCCATGCTTTCTTTTTTTTTTCTTTTCTTTTTTTTTTTTTTAATTCCCATGCTTTGTGCTGATTGTGTTGCTAACTCCCCCTTCTCCCAAGTGGGTAGCAAGTCTGTCCTTCTTGTTGGCCCCCCATAGCTTTGCTCTCCAACTGTGTGTTCTGAGAGTCCCAGTTCTGAAATGGGGAGGCCAGAAATCCCAGACCAAAGTTCTAGACAGTTCGTGGACCTCAGCCCTCAGTCTCCCGACCTATGATGTGGCTAGGAGACTTGGGGGTAAGGGACAAAGACAGTTCATAATCATCAATGGGTCATTGGAGGTTAGTGCTGAGAAGCTGTATGTAAATGTAAGCAAATGAAGATGCTAAGACCACAGCCTATGCTAAGGGGATGGGGGGAGCAGAGGCCTGGTTAGGGCCCTAGGGAGGCCCAGAGTCCCCATTGCCCAGCACACGTAGGTAATTAGGCTCCTGAGCAGTAATTAGAAACCTTTCTGGGCCAGGAGAGGCAGCCTCAAGCTGCAGCAGTGCTGGGGAGGAGGCTCCCCGTTAGCCTGCTCTAACCCCAGCCCCCACCTCTCCCAAACCACTAGACGGGATTTCCGGTCCCACTGAGCCATGGGGGCAGGAAAAAAGCCAGTGAATTGCTATAACTTATCTTTTAGCATTTTTAGCCTTTAAACCTACCTCTCCCCTTAGGGCAGGGGTGCGGAGGGCTGAAGTGAGCCCTGGGCTGGGGTAAGGCAGCAGGCACTAGGCCCAGGCATTCTTCCAGTCCTTTCTGGCCCCTGGGGAGGCTTAAGCATCTCCAAGGGTCTTGTGCTCTGTTCTAATGCTGCCAACCCTGGACATCTGTGCAGTGGGGATGCTAGGGGACCACCTGCTGGGCTGCAGGGTCAGTGGGAGCCCTGCAACCTGCTTGGGGGTGGGTGTCAGCACTGTCAGCCTGGGTGCCCTCTGCAAAACTAAGGGTGGGGCTGATTTTATTGCTGCCAAACCAGCCCAACTGCTGGTGCATGCCCCACCCTCCTCAGGTGCACTGCCCTTTTGGAAGGGGCGTGACCAGATCTGAAACTTAATTCTGCCTCCATTTGTACTGTAACCTGTAAACTGGGCTGAGAGTTTCCCTAGGCCTTCTTCAGCCTTAATTAACTCCCTCTGTGCCACAGTTTGGACTCTAATCCTGGCTTGCTCCAGCACACCTGTCTCCCTGGCATTTCTCCCTAAAATCCTTCCAGTTCTGGTTCCCCTGCCCCTTCTTCCTCGAAGTCTTCCTAGGTGGCGCCATCTCAATCTCGAGGTACTGAATGAGCACACTAGACCCTGGTTGACCATCCAGTAGCCAGGACAGCAGCCAGCTCTGTGTTTTGGGGCGGGGGGGGGGTTGTCCACCAGCCCCCAGCCCCCAGCCTCCAGCCCCCAGCCCCCAGCCCCAGGCTAGGCACGATGGAGAAGACCCAGAGAGATCTCAGGTTCCCAAGGGCAGCACCTTCTAGGCCCTTTCCTCTTGCCCACCGTGGCCCACCAAGCATGGCTCTGGGCACACAGAAAGTCTCCTGAAACTCTGGCTCAAAGAATGAAAAGGTAGGTTGTCTGTGCTGTTGCCTGGTGCTTCTAGTGGCTGCCCCCAGAGGATCCAGCTGGGTCCTGTGGCAGGACGAAAGTCTCTAAGGGCTACAGCCTTAAGTTCCCCCAAGTCTCTTGTGCACTTCCCTTTTCACTGGGTATTTTTAGCTGGGTGTAAACAGTTACTAAAGGCTCCCACGCCCCATCAGGCAGAAGAGTTTTGGTGAAGGGGGCAGGGCAAGGAGCCTTGACTTAGCCTGGTCCACATGCCTGGCTTTTGGAGGTTTACAGCTGTCTGCAGGGCAGGCAGAAGGCAACCTGGGAGTTTCTGGGCTCCCAATTCCCCTTTATCCTCCTCCTCTGCCAGCCTGGGCTCCCAAGAAAGGCCTGCCTGAGGCTGTGGCCACTGACCTCAGTGCCTGGGCACAATGCCCAGCCTGTTCCCAGACCCCAGCACAACAGCTGCTGGGGGCAGGAAGTCAGAAAGAAGCACTGGCCCTATCACATCCCGAGCCCCTGTTCCTTAGCCCTGTGAGGGTAGGGAGGGTAGGGAGGGTAGGGTGAGAGCTCCCTATGGGGTTAAATATAGTCCCATTAGTTAGAACATCAGTGTGGTACAGCCAGCCTGACTTCTTCCTTCTCATGCATTCATTCATTCAGTACTGGTTTACTGAGCGGCCACTCTGGGCCCAGCCCACACTGGGGATGGATGCAAATGTGAGTCAGACCCTAGTTTTCCCCTGCAGAGTTCCTAGTCCACCCTAAACCACAGGCCACAACTAGTGGCATTCTCACTGGAGCACAGGGATGTGTGAGGTGTGGTAGGGCCTGGGCAACACAGCTGGGGACCCAAGGAAGGCTCCTGGCAGAGAGAGTTTACAAAAAGTTACTTATTTTTAATTTTATTTTTAGGGAGAAAGTAATAGATGCAAGAAGTTTAAAAAAAATTTTTCCAAAGAACAAAATGGCAAATATATGGTAAAAAGTAAGTTTCCCTTGAACTTGATCCCTTCCCATCTGAGAGACAACCTCTGTGATCAGTTTCCTATATTGTTCATCTTCTTTAAAAACATAGCTTGTAGTATAGCATGGGTGATTTACACCTAGTTTTTTTTTTTTTTTTTTTTTTTTGTGAGATAGAACCTCCAGCTGTTGCCCTGGGTAGAGTGCTGTGGCATCACAGCTCACAGCAACCTCCAACTCCTGGGCTCAAGCGATTCTCCTGCCTGTGCCTCCCAAGTAGCTGGGGCTGGGACTATAGACGCCCGCCACAACACTCGGCTATTTTTGTTGTTGTTGTTGTTGTTGTTGTTGTTGCAGCCATCATTGTTGTTTGGCGGGCCCAGGCTGGATTCAAACCTGCCCGCTCAGGTTTATGTGGCTGGTGCCTTAGCCGCAGCGCCGAGCCAGCATTTTATTTATTTATTTTTTTTAATTGTTTCAGGTTTGTTGCAGGTACAAAGAATTAGGTTACAATGTTTGCCTTTGTTAAAGTCCCTCTTACAATTGTGTTACACCTGGCTTTTTTTGACAGCCTTTTATTTTAAATATTTCAAACTTACCAAAAAGTTGAAATAATAGTATAATGAATATTCACTCATCCTTTGCTCAGATTTACCAGTTCTTAACATTTTGCTACAGTGACTTTACTTTTCTTATCAACACATTTTTTTTACTAGTTTGTTAGTTCTAAGCATCATATCTTTTCCCTCCTAAGAACTTTAGCATGTGTCTCTTACATAATCTCAGTGCCATGATTGCACTTTTGAAAACTGACATTAATTTAATATTACCTATTATTTTCATTTCGACAATTGCTTCCAAATTTTTTTTTTTTTTTTTTTTTTTTTTTTTTGAGATAGTATCACCTTGTTGCCCTGGGGTAGAGTAGTGCTGGGGCATCATAGCTCACAGCAACCTCAAACTCTTGGGCTTAAGCTATCCTCCTGCCTCAGCCTTCTAAGTAGCTGGGACTACAGGCCCCCACCACAGCACCCAGTTAACATGATTTTTACCACTGAGATTTTCTCCCCCAGTAAAGAATCCAATTCAGGATCCTTCATTGAATCGTCATGTTTCTCTAGTGTCCTATTTAATCTAGAACATTCTCAGGGCTTTTTATTTTTGTTTCTTATGACATTGATGTTAAGAATCTGTGCCACTTGTTTTGGATTTGTCTGATTGCTTCTTCCTGATTGGAGTGAAGTTAATAGCTCTGGCAGGATTATCACACAGGTGATGCTTTGTCCTCCACAGTACATTATGGGAGGAGGCACTTTGGTCTGCCTGTTGATGAGGCTTAATTTGATCACTTGGTTGAGGAAGTGTCCACCTGTTCTCCCTGTGGTACAGGTGCTCTTTCCTCTTTCTGATTACCTGTGGGATGGTACGCAGAAGCTGTGCTTCTATGCTGTTCCCCCAACAACTTTCCCTTCTATGACTACAACTGGTATTTTGACATTTTACTTAACTCTGTCATGAGAACTATTCTGTATCAGCACCTAGAGCTCTGTTATGGCCCCACCATAGCTGGATGTTATGTTACCGTACTGAGCTATTCCCTTCTAGGGACATCTGGTGATTTATTTACCCAGTCCCCCACTCGTTGACATAAATGCTGTCTCCCCATCTCTTGCTACTACAAGCAGTACTGTAGGGACTGTTCTGCTGTGTTTTTTTAAAGGCATATGTACAACAGAAGTGATTCTTCAACAGCACCCCCAAGATTGAGTGGAAGTTTCTTGGGTACAGAAGGGGTACAGAGCAGGGAGGTAATGGTAAGGCAGGGAGGGGCCGAGGTACAGGTGTCCTGGGAACAGCAGGTGGGAAAGAAGTCTGGCTGAGATGCTAGAATCCAGCAAATCCCAGAAAGGTCAGGTGACTTTCCCAAGGTCACAAAATAAGTTGGTAGCAGAGGCAGGTACAGGACTCCGAGCCCCTGGCACCCAGGACGGTGTTCTGCAAAGCCTCCATAGAGTAGCCTGGCCCTGAGTTCAGATAAGCTGGAGAAGAACCCCCCGCCTGACCCAGGCTGCGTTGTGCAGGTTAAATTTGCAGTTGCCCCTTCAGCCACTCCTCTCAGCCTCTGACCTGGGGGAAAGGTGTCACTTTTGGGGATGTTGTAAAGAGGGGCTCAAGTCTAGATAATGGTTGGGGGCCAGCTTGGGCTTATGACTCCACCAGGAGAAGCTGTCCAAGAAGTCAACAGCCCCAGCTTACAGGGTGCCTGTGGTGAGGCAGGGAGCATTCCTAGTGCTGAGAGCAGCAGCTCTGGTCCTCAGGGCAACCCTCAAAGCAAGAGTTATCAACAATTTATCGTTCTGACTCGGGGCCTATGGCTCAAGCGGCTAAGGCGCCAGCCACATACACCAGACCTGGTGAGTTCAAATCCAGCCCGGGCCAACCAAACAATGACAGCTGCAACCAAAAATATAGTCGGGTGTTGTGGTGGGGCTTGTAGTCTTAGCTACTTGGGAAGCAGAGGCAGGAGACTCGCTTGAGCCCAGGAGTTTGAGGTTGCTGTGAGCTGTGATGCCACAGCACTCTACCCAGGGCCACAGCTTGAGGCTCTGTCTCTTAAAAAAAATCCATTGACAGATGGGGAAGCTGGGGCCCAGAGTCACAGCCAGTACAGTAAAGGTGATGAGTTTAGCTCCTCCTCTGTCCCCTTTCCAGATTCTCTGTCGCCGTCAAAGATCAGCTCCTTGAGAAAACCCACCCTGACTGACCACTCCTGGGCCTGCCCCTCAGAGCTCCCCCATCTTTGCTCCTCACGGCCACTTCTCTGTCCTCCCTCCTCTCTCTCTCTCTCGCTTGCTCTCTGTTATCGTCTCTTGCTAGGTTAGCATGGTCCTAGCTAACAACTCCTGGGCACAGTGGGGCACGTAAGTCAGGGAGGCACCCCTGAGCAGGACAGGATGCTGATCAGAGGTGTGACCCCAGGCAAGGCCACCTTGCCCCTCAGCCTCACTCAGGGTCCTTGTGTGCAAAAAAGGGATGACAGGGCGGTGCCTGTGGCTCAGTGGGTAGGGCGCCAGCCCCATATACCAAGGGTGGTGGATTCAAACACTGCCACAGCCAAACTGCAACAACAACAACAAAGAAATAGCCAGGCATTGTGGCCAGGGGCGTGTAGTCCCAGCTACTCGGGAGGCTGAGGCAAGAGAATTGCCTAAGCCTGGGAGTTGGAGGTTGCTGTGAGCTGAGACATCACAGCACTCTACCAAGGGCGATAAAGTGAGACTCTGTCTCTACAAAAAAAAAAAAAAAAATAGGAATGATAGCCCCTCTGTCAGAGTTGTTGCAGAGGTTGATGAACCATAATGTGCAAGGACAAGACTTGATGTAGAGTAAGTGCTCAGAAAGCAGGGCCTGTTATTATTGTTATTATTATCATCATGGCAGCAGGGAGGCGGCAGCAGCAGCTGCAGGCCAGGAGGGGAGTGTTTGCAAACTGACATCTGGAAGGGTGACTAACAGTGCGGCAGCCTCCGCGCCCTGCCATGATGACTGTGCGTTTGGGAAGTAGAGGCACGGGGATGTGGAGAGCTAACAGAGCTCTATTCAGAGGACCTGGAAGTTTCGGGACCCAGCCAACCACAGTGGGACCCAAGTTCAAGTTCTGGGCTATCATCGCTAACTAGACGTTTGACTTCAGGCAGGTTGTTCAGCCACTTGAACTTGGTTTCTGTTTCTGTAAAATAGGCATAAAAAGAGCTCATAGCATGCCCCACCCCCATAGCATGTAGTTCATGGTGGCTCAGGGGTGGTTTCTGTACTCGTGGTAGTTCAGTCTCATGAATGCGGAGGGAAGGGGAGGTCCAAGCTCATCCTCCTTGGGCCTCAGTGTTGTTGCCTAGATAATGGGGGGTAATGGGCTGACCTTAGGACAGGAAGGGCCATTAGTCCAGGGAAGGGGATACACTAGACACTCTTAAGTTCAGGGTTTCATTCTACCTTTCCATGGCCTGCTTTCAGGATAAGGGACGTGAGGCTCAGAAGGCTCAAGTCATAAACCCCAAGTTGAGCACTCAGAAGAGCAGGTTGTAAGCACAAGTCTGCCTGACTGTGGAACTACATGTGAGGCCTGGAAGTGGTGTCGTGGTCTCTGGCTCTCCTTTCCCCAGCTCTTTCTGCTCTCTTAAGATCACATGCTCCCCTGCTGAAGTCCCAGGCCCCATCACCCACAGAATCAAACCCTGGTTCCTCACATAGGCACTAGAAGCCTGCAGAGTTTCTGTGGGCCCACTTGAAGCTATTCCCTACAGCATCGTCTAAGCAGGAGTGCTCAGGGTAGGCTCTGGAGCCCCAGAGGGGCAAAGTCCACCTCCTACCTCCCCTCACGTTTCTCACGTTATGCCTGTCTCCTATCCTGACACCTTTGCGCAGGTTGCCACACTAAGCTGGGATGCCTTCCCTGGCCCACCCTTTGTGAGCCCTCCAGTACTCTCTCCTCTGGGGAACCTGCCTGGGCTCTGCAGTCCTTACTCATTTCACACCCACAGCACTTACACATAAAATGTCCTCTCCCACTGCCTGGCCTGGGGAGTGGGGATGTGTGTGACCATCAGTCTGGCTCCCAGACGTCATCCATTCTGTCAAATGAGCCTGGTCATGGGGCTTACAAAGGAGCTTCTCTTCCAGTATACTGTGGCCATGGAGAAGCCACTGACCATGTTGAGGCCTCTGTTTCCCCACCAGTGGAAAGAAACAGTATCCTGCTGCTTCCTGAGATGGGTTCTTGCTCTGGGCTGGGGCTTCCATGTGTGTGCACACAGTGTTGGGTGCGGCTCTTGGGTCATGAAGGTTGGTTGGGATAGCTTTTTTGGGGAGTCATATTTATTAAACTAAATATAGAATTGATCCTTAAACAATGCAGGTGTTAGAGGCACTGATCCCCGTGTGCAATCAAAAATGTACATACAGGCTCGGTGCCTGTAGCACAGTGGTTATGGCGTCAGCCGCATATACCAAGGATGGCGGGTTCGAACTCGGCCCGGGCCAACTAAACAACAATGATAGCTGCAACAAAAAATAGCTGGGCGTTGTGGTGGGCACCTATAGTCCCAGCTACTTGGGAGGCTCAAGCAAGGGAATAGCTTAAGCCTGAGAGTTTGAGGTTGCTGTGAGCTGTGACTCTACGGCACTCTACTGAGGGCAGCATAGTGAGCCTCTGTGCCCCCCCCCCCCCCCAAAAAAAATGTACATATAACCTTTTTTGTTTTTTGAGACAGTCTCACTCTGTTGCTCCAACTAGCATGCAGTGGTGTCATTACACCTCACTGCAACCTCAGACTCCTGGGCTGAAGTGATCCTCCTGCCTCAGCCTCTTGAGGAGCTGGGACTACAGGTGTGTGCCATTACCATCCCCCCAAACTTAACCATTAATAATTTACTTTTGAGGGTGACTCAGTGAGTATATGGGGCACCAGCCCCAAAGGGTGACCGAACCTGGTTCGAACCGGGTTCGAACCTGGCCCCGGCCAAACTGCAACAACAACAAAATAATAGCCGGGTGTTGTGGGGGGCGCCTGTAGTCCCAGCTATTTGGGAGGCTGAAGCAAGAGACTTGCTTAAGCCCAAGAGTTGGAGGTTGCTGTGAGCTATGATGTTACGGCACTCTACCGAGGGCGACGTAGTGAGACTCTGTCTCAATAATAAATGAATAAATAAATAAGGGGAAAAAATAATAAAAAATAAATAAAATAAAAAGGTGGCACCTGTGGCTCAAAAGAGTAGGGGGCTGGCCCCATATACTGGAAGTGGTGCGTTCAAACCCAGCCCCAACCAAAAGAAAATAAATAAATAAAATCTTAACAGCTGGATATGGTGGCACAGGTTTGTAATTGTAGTACCTGGGAGACTGAGGCAGAAGGATCACTTGAGGCTGGAGTTTGAGACCAGCCTAAGCAGCATTGTGAGACTCCTATCTCTATTAAAAAAAAACACCACAAAAATTAGTAGTGGCATGTGCCTATAGCCCCAGTTATTTGGGAGACAGAGCTGGGAGGATCACTTGAGCTCAGTAGTTTGAGGTTGCTGTGAGCTATGATGATGCCATAAATTATAAGGAAGCGAAAATATATTTACTGTCCATTAGGTGGGAGTAGATTATCATAAAGATCTTCATCCTTGTCTTCACATTGAGTAGACTAAGGATGAGGGAGGTAGAGAAGGGGCTTGGTATTGCTGTTTAAAGTGGAAGAGATAGAGGAAATGAAGCACATTAGATATAACTTTTATTGTAAAAAAGTTCATGTTTGAGTGGGCCTGCACACTTCAGGCCCGTGTTGTTCCAGGGCCAACTGCACACCAAAAACATGTGTCATTCATTAGGTCATAGCTCAGTGACTTGTCATATAAGGAACCCACTCCATGGAGATGAGATAGTCCATGTAACTAACACTCAGAGGTCCTCTTGTACTCCTCCAGTCCTCCACATCAAGGGCAACTGTCCTCACTGGATTGATTTAGCCAGGTTTTGATCTTTATACAAATAAAATCACACTGTGCTTTTCTGTGTCTGGCTTCTTGGTTAATATTATGTTTATAAATTCATCAGTGTTATTTCATAGATATAGTGTGTGTTTGCTGCTGTACAGTATTCCATTTTGTGACTATGTCATAGTTTATTCATTTCTTCTCAGTGGGCTTCCAGGCAGTTTCCAGTTTGAGGTTTATCCATGCTGCTATTAGGCTTCCTGTGCCCTGTCCTCTCGTCCACATGTGCCTAGAATTGGGATTAGTGTACAGTTAATGTTGCCTTTGTAAGTGGCAGCCTTTGTAAGTGAAGGACTTGAGGGCCCACAGAGCATGAGTGACTTTCCCAGGTCGCACAGCACCTTCCCAGCCTCAGAGCTGCCCTGGGCCCTTCCCCAACAGACCAGGTAGCTCTGGGCCTGGGGCTGACAGGGTTGCAAGGGCAGAAGGCTCCAGGGCTGCTGATCCTTGATTTTCTGTGCTTCTCTCAGCCATTCTGTTAAGTCTGGAAGGTTCCCTGTAGGCTTAACAATGGCGGGCTCCCTTTGTCCCTCAGGAGGGTCTGCAGCCCTCATGTTCCTTCTCCTCTCTGTCCAGTGCTCTGAGCCTGCCAGTACTGGCGGGAACAGCCCTTGCCTCAAGTCTTAGCCCAGAAGGCCCTTGGTGCCTGTTCACACTCCTTGGGGAAGGAACCAGATATCAGCAATGTGGGGAGGGGTTTCATCACAACCTCCTTCATTTTCACTCTCCTCCCCACAGCTCTAATGGTACCAAGTGATAGGTCAGCTTTCCTGTGACGCGGGGACGCCAGAGGTCCAGAGAAGATGTCTGCAATACAGGTACCATAGGGTGGGGTCTGGGCACATAAGCACCCTGCCACCCCAGGAGTTACTTAGCAGAGGGGAGTGTGTGGGGCTTGGGTCAGTCTACTTCCCTTTCCCCCACTCCTCTGTCCCAGCCTAGGTTTCCAATAAAAGATTCCAGCATAGGTCAGACACAAGTCTGGGATTGGTGGGGAATCTCAGGTGCAGGGACCCAGAGTTCTCAGGGGAGGGGCACTTCACCCAAGCTCACCTGTGACCTCACTGGTGTATAGGCAGGTGGGTGGAAAAGGGCCCTGGGCCGTACCCACCCACATGTCACCTGGCCTACAGGCCGCCTGGCCATCCGGTACAGAATGTATTGCCAAGTACAACTTCCAAGGCACTGCTGACCAGGACCTGCCCTTCTGCAAAGGAGATGTGCTCACCATTGTGGCCGTCACCAAGGTAATTGAGGACCTTACATGCCCACCACACCCTCTCATCTCTAGGGCTTGGCCCCCTTGCAGGGGACAACAGGCCTGAGAGCATGTCTGGGTCACCCTCTCCCTAGGACCCCAACTGGTACAAAGCCAAAAACAAGGTGGGCCGTGAAGGCATCATCCCGGCCAATTATGTCCAGAAGCGGGAGGGCGTGAAGGCGGGTACCAAACTCAGCCTCATGCCGTGAGTACCGTGAGGAGGGTCAAGTACCGTGAAGAGGGTCGGGGAAAAATGAGGCAGAGGCCTTGGTCCTTCTTGTAAGAGTATCAGATGAAAGCGGGGAGGCCAGAGGAAGGGCCTAGGAGTTGGAGTGTAGGTGAGGGCTTTGAGAGCAGGGCAGGATGTGGGTGCTAGCCTCACAGAAGAGGAGGACGGGTAGGACAGCAGAAGAGAAAAGGGACAGGGAGGCCCCGGATACCTGACTGAACCATCAGTCAGGCAGTTCAGGCACTCAACTATCAGTCAGGCATCCGGGGAACTGCGGGAAGGTGCCAAACAGAGAGAGCACCTTCAGAAAGGGGAGCCTGGCAGGAGGAACCAGGGTCTGCGTCCCTGGACCGCTGTGACCTCTGGCCTGGCCACCCCCAGCTGGTTCCATGGCAAGATCACACGGGAGCAGGCCGAGAGGCTTCTGTACCCACCAGAGACGGGCCTGTTCCTGGTACGGGAGAGCACCAACTATCCTGGAGACTACACGCTGTGTGTGAGCTGCGACGGCAAGGTGGAGCACTACCGCATCATGTACCACGCCAGCAAACTCAGCATTGATGAGGAGGTGTACTTTGAAAACCTGATGCAGCTGGTGGAGGTGAGCCGGGGGAGCATGTGCTCACACCCCTGGTTTCTAACTCCCGTCCCCTACTTCTGGTTGGGGACCTAGGCATGTTGTGCAACCTCTGTGGGCCCTCCGTTTCTTCATACCTCAAGAGAGTACCTGTTGCATGCCAGAGCTGACCTCTGACCCCACAGTGCCACTATGAAGAGGGTAGCTTATCCCCATTTTGTAGACCAGGAAACAAAGGTTCAGAGCAATTAAGGGACCTGTCTGAGGTCCCACAGCTATAAACTGGAGGTGTCAGGATTAGAATCTCCGTCTGTCTGATCCCAGGACTAACTCTCCTCCATCGTGGCACAGACCTGCATGCCAGATGTGTGCAGATAAACATGAGCTAGGCACTTTGATCGCCAGAGCCCTTCAGGCTCCTGCATGGATGTGCCCGCATGTCCCTGCAGCTTTCAAGGTCATCTCTGCCTACCCTGACCAGGCCACATCTGGCATTCAGTGGCCCTAGGTGGCCTCCCTGATGTCTCTGTACTCTGACTTGGCGTGTGGCTGGGGAGAAGGGGGGTTCTGGGTACAGCTGAGGTTGGTGTCAGAACTGAGTCATAGGTTGTCCCCTACTTTAGGATACTGGTGAGCCCCAAAGTGGTAGTGACAACTGAGTGTCCAGTAACTGCATGTGGGGTGACATGGGAAATGGGCCACATGTCAGAGTCATCTTCCTTAACCCCTGTCCTGCTGGGGATGGAGAGGCCCTCCCCTATTCAAAGGAACTCCTGGCTAGGCAGGACCAGCTTCTGCTGTCCTCTGCTGGTCATACCTGGGCAGTGCATGTGAGCCAGTCAGGCCCAGGAAACCATGGGGGCCGGCTCTGAATGCCCAGGTCATCCCCCACAGCACTACACCTCAGATGCAGATGGACTCTGTACTCGTCTCATCAAACCAAAGGTCATGGAGGGCACCGTGGCAGCCCAGGATGAGTTCTACCGCAGTGAGTGCACCACCACCCCCAAGACCTTTTGTCTACTCACCTCCTCTCACCCGAGCCTTCTGGCACTGTCCCTGTCCTAGGCTCTGGGGACCTCCAAGGAACCCCACATACTTCATAGTCCAGCCTTCTTCTGCCATCCCAGTGGTGATGCTCAGCTTCCATGCCTCTCACTGCCCCTCCCCACAGGTGGCTGGGCACTAAACATGAAGGAACTGAAGCTGCTGCAGACCATCGGGAAGGGGGAGTTTGGAGGTGAGCTGCTGGGGCAGGGTGCCCCAGGAGGGGCCAAGGGACCATAGAGTCCAGGGAACAGCTTCCACCTCTCTTCCCAAAGATGTGATGCTGGGCGATTACCGAGGGAACAAAGTCGCTGTCAAGTGCATTAAGAACGATGCAACTGCCCAGGCCTTCCTGGCTGAGGCCTCCGTCATGACGTAAGTAGGGGCAGGGGTGAGTGAGGAGGTTGCCCCACGGGCAAGGGCTGAGGGAGAGGCTTGGCAGGCTCTGACCACCCTTGTCCTGCCCCAGGCAACTTCGGCACAGCAACCTGGTACAGCTCCTAGGTGTGATCGTGGAGGAGAAGGGGGGGCTCTACATCGTCACTGAGTACATGGCCAAGGTGGGTGCCCACCCAGAGATTGCCTTCCCAGAGCCAAACACTGGGGCTCAGGCTTTCCACCTGCCCCCAGTCCCCCCATTGTACCTTTGAGCTCCTGTTCCCTTAGTATTCCCACACCAATTGAGTTTTTTTTTTTTTTTTTTTGAGGCAGTCTGATTTTGTCACCCTCAGTAGAGTACTGTGGCATCTTAGCTCACAGCAACCTCAAACTCTTGGACTTAAGCAGTTCTCTTGCCTTAGCCTCCCAAGTAGCTGGGACTACAGGTACCTGCCACCATGCCCAGCTTTTTTTAGAGATGAGGTCTCACTCCAGCTCAGGCAACCCACCTGCCTCAAGCCTCCCAAAGTGGTAGAATTATAGGCATGAGCCACAGCACCCAGCCCATAGAGATTTTTTGTTGTTGTTTTTTTGAGACAGGGTCTCACTCTTATCGCCCTGGGTGGAGTGCCGTGACATCATAGCTCACAGCAACCTCAAACTTTAGGGCTCAAGCAATTCTTGCCTCAGCCTCCCAAGTAGTTTGGACTATAGGCACCTGCCACAGCATCCAGCTAGTTTTTCTGTTTTTAGTAGATATAGGGTCTTGTTCTTGCTTAGGCTGATCTCAAACGCCTGAGCTCAAGCAATCCACTTTCCTTGGCCTCCCAGAATGCTAGGATTACAGATGTGAGCCCCTCTGCCCAGCCCCCAACTGAGTTTTGAATTTACCAAGGGTTCAATTCTTGTCCTGGTTCACATTTATTTACCATGTCATGGGACAAACCACATCAGCTCTCCAAGCCTTAGTTTCATGTCTATAGAATGGAGACAATATCAAAGTCTGCTGCCTCTGTGAGAATTAAAAACAATAATGCGTGAATGATTCTGAGCACAGTGTCCACTGGGGATGCCCTCTCTGCTCCTTCCCTGTTCTCACACTTTCTGTGGGTGGCCATTGACCTAGCCACCAAACCCACTGTTTGAGAGGGCTGCAGAGCAAGTCTGATCTATGGGTCTGGTTGGTCTTTTCCTGCCCCCCAGGGGAGCCTGGTGGACTATCTGCGGTCAAGGGGTCGGTCGGTGCTGGGTGGAGACTGTCTCCTGAAGTTCTCACTGTGAGTGAAGTAGCCCCAAGACTGGGTGGGATTTGAGGGGTTTCCTGCTCTGCTGTGGGAGCTCCAGTCTGAGGGGACTTGGGGCCGATCTGCCCCCAGAGATGTCTGTGAAGCCATGGAATACCTGGAAGGCAATAACTTTGTACACCGGGACCTGGCTGCCCGCAACGTGCTGGTGTCTGAGGACAACGTAGCCAAGGTCAGCGACTTTGGCCTCACCAAGGAGGCTTCCAGCACCCAAGACACAGGCAAACTGCCAGTCAAGTGGACAGCCCCCGAGGCCCTGAGAGAGAAGGTAGGGTTTGCCTCCCCCCTGGGGCCTGAGGCATGGTGTCCAGGAGTCCTGGGTCATTCCCCAGCCCTAGATTCCCAGGATCTGACGCTACTTCTTCAACCCACCTGACAGAAATTCTCCACCAAGTCTGACGTATGGAGTTTTGGAATCCTCCTCTGGGAAATCTACTCCTTTGGGCGCGTGCCTTATCCAAGAATTGTGAGTATGCCAGGTTTGTGGGTAGGCCGAAGATGGATCTTAGAGCATGGGAGGGGTTTGCCGGGGTAAAGTGGCCTCCAAGTCTGAAGACTAGAAACCTCAGGCCTGCCCTGGGGGGAGCTTCCGGCCAACTCCTGGGTAGAGATCCCCTCCAGGGTCAGGCTCTACACTGATTCCTACTACCCTCCTACCCACAGCCCCTGAAGGACGTTGTCCCTCGTGTGGAGAAGGGCTACAAGATGGATGCCCCTGATGGCTGCCCGCCTGCAGTCTACGAGGTCATGAAGAACTGCTGGCATCTGGATGCCACCATGCGGCCCTCCTTCCTGCAGCTTCGAGAGCAGCTCGAACACATCAAAACTCATGAGCTGCGCCTGTGACCACCAGCCTCTGCCCAGGTCATGGGCCTGTGGGGACTGAACATGGAAGATCATGGACCTGGTGCCCCTGCTTGCTGGGCCTGAGCCTGAACTGAGCCCCAGCAGGCTGGTGGGCCTCTTTCCTCTGTCCTGGTCTGCACCCCTCTGGCCCCTTCTCTCATGGGCCCAAATGTTGGGCTTGGGAAGCCCACCCAGGGGCCAGGAAGGGGGCTGGAGAGTGGGAGGCAGTGCCCCAGCCTCCCATCACTCGCCTTCTTAGAGTTTTATTCCTTTCCTTTTTTGAGAATTTTTTTCGTGTGTTTATTTTTTATTATTTTTCAAGATAAGGAGAAAGAAAGTACCCAGCAAATGGGCATTTTACAAGAAGTACGAATCTTTATTTTTTCTGTCCTGCCCGTGAGGGTGGGGTGACCAAGCCCCTCTCTAGGGCCCCATTGCCCCAGCCTTGTTCCCCATTCTGTGTTTCGTGTCCCGTGTCGCCTCGGTCGCCCATGTTTGCGCTTTACCATGTTGCACTGTTGCATGCGCCCGAGGCAGACGTCTGTCAGGGGCTTGGATTTCATGTGCCGCTGCTGCCCACCCACCTGCCTTTTGTGAGATGGAATTGTAATAAACCACTCCATGAGGATATTGCCGTCCTGCCTCGGCGCTTCCCCTGCCGAGCCTGCCTGTCCTGCCCAGCCGTCCCCCCCATGCCGTATCGTCCATCCCCCTGTCTCTGTGAGTGGGAGCATGGCCGGGAGATGTAGCTGCTGCTTCGTGTCAGCTGCACGAGTGAGTGTCCTGTGTCTGCCCATGGGGGAACGCTCACTGCCTGCCCTGCCTCACTGTCCAGCTGCCACACAGGCCTGGCCCTGGGGCCCTGTCCACAAGATGCAGCCTGGGGGTTTTACCTACCTCTTCTGCTGTGTTGGTCAAACCTTTGCACGGGGAGGGTTAGAGCCAAGGTTTGGGGGGAGACCATGCCTAACCCAGTGGGGAAAGAAAAGTCCCTGGCCAAGAGTAAGAAAAAGCAATGGTGGGTCTGGGAGTTGGGTGGGGTCCCATTGGTAGGAGACAGGTATGTACCATGCTTTAGGAGGGTGTGAGAATGGAGGCTCTGAGCTCTTGGAGGTTCTCACATTTCACCTGGGATGTAACAGCTTTGCCCCATCCCCACCTCTGCCATGTGCCAAGCTTTATGCCTTACTGGACTTTGCAGAGGAAAGGGGAAATCCAGGGCCCATCTGTTAGGGGAAGGGTACAGATGGGGAATGTGGACCTACTGTGGGACTTTCTCTCCCTCAGGTTGTCCAGGGCCAGTGTCAGTACAGAACCTCTGGAGTTCTCTCTGTGGAGAGAAGCTTAATTCATTCACTAACACAAGCAGGTCTCAGATCCTGTCCCAGCAGGATCTGAGATCCAGGGTGTTCTGACTTTGACTGGTGTGTACCTGGTGTCTGTTCCTTAGCCTTACTGTGGGTCCACCCACCATAACCTATCTCCTGGCCCAGTGCAACAGCTCCATTCCATCCTCTGCACACTGCCAGACTAATTTTTCTAAAACTAGACTATTCGTTGAACAATGCATATTTGAGTACCTCCTGTGTGCTAGGACTGGAGTTTAACAGTGAGCAAAACAAATACCGTGACATTCGCAGTTGGGAAGATAATCACACATAGATGATGACTAAGTACTATGAAAGAAATGCGTAACATGAGAATCTTTTCTGTAGATTGGGGTGGGAGGGCTACCTGGAAGAAGCAGCTTTTAAACTGAGATGAGAAGATGAACAGGGGACACCAGCAGGGCTTCACGGTATTTCAGGAAGAGATGCTGAGACCAGAGGGAGGGCAGCCTTGTCCCAGGACCTCTGAGAAGGTAGGTCAGTGATTCTCAACCTTCCTAATGCCACGGTCCTTTAATACAGTTCCTGTGGGTCGCAACCCACAGGTTGAGAAATGCTGAGGTAGGTGAAAATATGGTACAGACAGCTCAGGCTGAGGTGAGGTGATAGCTGAGGACTTGGCTTTCACCAGAGTCATGGGAAGGCAGTGCAAGTTCTGAACTGGAGGGTGACATGTCATATAAGTACTTTTGAAATACTTATAAAGAAGGTTTGGAGGGAATACAGTGAGGACTGGTCCAGATGAGAGAGGATGGTACAAACTAGATGGGCTCTAGAGATACAAGAGGTGAAATTGACCAAACTTGGTAATGGACTCAGTATGACAGTGGAGGAGAGGGAAGGGACCTTAGCAAGGCCTGTCTGGCAGGATGGCTGTAGGGAGGCTGGTCTGGGGCCCCAGCTGAGCAAGGGGACTAGTGAGTTCTCCTTAGGGCAGTGTTTTTCAACCTTTTTTATCTCACAGCAACACTTGAACCTATACTTAAACTTCCACTGCACACTTAATAATGTTGATCAAAAAAAAAAAAAAAATGAATATACTTACTATGCTTTGAATGTCTTTTGAAAATAATTTAATTGGGCGGTGCCTGTGGCTCAGTGAGTGGGGCGCCGGCCCCGAATACCGAGGGTGGTGGTTTCAAACCCAGCCCTAGCCAAACCACAAAAAAAAAATAGCTGGACGTTGTGGCTGGCGCCTGTAGTCCCAGCTACTCAGAGGCTGAGGCAAGAGAATCGCCTAAGCCCAAGAGCTGGAGGTTGCTGTGAGCTGTGGCACTACGGCTATCTACCAAGGGTGACAAAGTGAAACTCATCTCTAAAAAAGAAAAGAAAAAAAAATAATTAATGATCTTTAAAATTTTTCAGGACACACTGGTTGAAAAATCACTGCCTTAGGGTATGTTGAGTTTTACATACACCTTTGAAACTGCCAAAAGGTGTTGAGTCAGTTGCTGGAACCCAGAAACTAGAGAAGAAAATTGAAGAGTTACCACAGATAGATTGAGCCTGAGCCATGGGCAAAGGGGATGAGGCCACTTTGGGAGGACACATAAAGGAAAAATAGGCCAGGACTGAGCTTAGAGGACCTAGAAAGGTCAAGTATAGGTTGACCTGAAAGGTGCAGAGGGAGGAAGCAAGAGCGTGCCATGCAGTAGAGGGGAGGGAGCCAGCGGGGTCCCTCCTTACGAGAAGGCACAGCGATGAAGGCTGAGCCTGTCTAATGGTTCTGCCCTCGAAGAGGACAGCATTACTGACTTTTGCAACACCTGTGTTTGGTAGGCCCCAAGTCCAGAAGTAACATGCGAGGTCGGCAATCGTGAGAAATGTGGCTGCAATAGAGTGTCAGAGAGGAAGATATGGGAGAGAGATTTGTCACTGAGGCTTAAGCAAAAGTGACAGCCAATGGAAAGGACATTGGAATTGCAGAGAAGGAGAGAGACTCACACGCAGTGGTGTAGTAGTGAATGTTCAACAACCAAGTCATTTACAGCATTTGTTACTATCTCACCATAGCCGATTTCAAGCTACCAACCTGACTTTGCTGAATGCAGGTGGGGATTTCAACAATCAGGTCTCACTAGCTGGTCCAAACCAGCTGGGGTTCAGAACCTGCAGTGATTTCCATGGCTATGGGGTCATAACGGGCCAGGCAGGCAATATACAGAGAATTGGACAGGTGTAAGACAAACAGGAGTGAAGGGACAGAGCCAGACTAAGGGGACCCTGAGCCAAGGCAGACCTTGGTAGCTGGATATTCCAATTCTTTTTTTTTTTTTTTTGCAGTTTTGCCTGGGGCCAGGATTGAACCTGCCACCCTTGGCATATGGGGCCAATGTTCTACTTCTTGAGTCACAGGCACTGCCCTGTTCAATTCTTTCCACGTGGTGACATGGGAGCCCTTCCCCTCTGCCCACACCATGCCACCATTCCTTCATTGACCCCCTCTCTCCCCCTCCTGACCTTCCTCTCTCAAGTTCCTGGAGTTTTCTGGGGGGTTTGGGTTTTGGTTTTGGTTTTTGGAGACAATCTCACTCTGTCGCCTTTAGTAGAATGCCATGGCATCATAGCTCACTGCATCCTCAAACTCTTGGGCTCAACTAATCCTTCTGCTTTAGCCTCCTGAGGGACTGTAGACACCTGCCACAACACCTCACTAAAGTTTCTGTATTTTTGCCCCAAGATCCTTCCCACTGCCTCATCTTTCCCTTCTGCTTTGTGCTGGCCAATGGCATATCCTAGATGAGCAGGACATAGTTCCTACCCCTGAGGAGCTCATGGACTGATGGGGGGACCCCCTCAGGACTCAGACTGGTACCCAGAAACCTGGTGAGGCATCATCCACTGCCTCACCCAGACAGTGAGGCAGAGGTGGCAGGAGACATGGGGTGGCTGCCCAGACACTCAGGAAGGCAGGGACAGAGCGAGGGCATTCCTGGCAGAGGAAGGGCACTGCCTGGGCAGAGGTGTGACGTGCCTGTTAACATGTGTACATGTGGCTAGGGCTCAAGTACCAAGAGCTGAGGTTTGATGTTGAGTGAGGCTGAAGAGAAAGTAGGACCCAGGGTGGTGCCTGTAGCCCAAAGGGGTAGGGTGCCGCCCCCATATGCCAGAGGTGGCGGGTTCAAACCCAGCCCTGGCCAAAAGCTGGGAAAAAAAAAAGAGAGAGAGAGAGAAGAGACCACTAGGTTCAGAACACAGGGGCGGCTGCTTAGGCCTTGCTAGAGCATGTCCTACGGTATGGTGGGGACCGCAGGGGAAAGGCAAGGCCACCAGGATCAGATGGAGGCAAGGTATCAGGGATAGAGTGGGACCACCTGCCACCAGCTTGACTGTGAAGGCAGTTGAGGCAGTTGAGGGTTTAGTGTTGAGAAGTGGTGTCTTTTGGCATGTCCTAAAATTTCCCACTTACGAGCTTGAGTTTAATCAATTTATAGAGCTTCAGTCACTGAATCCTGCTGGGGACGGAAAAAGTGTGGTAAAACTTCAGCTATCCATAATTATTAGCAAGTAAGTCACTCTGGAAAACTAATCTTTATTTGAATGAAAATGTTTGAAATAGGCTCAGTGCCTGTGGCTCAAGCTGCTAAGAAACCAGCCACATACACCAGAGCTGGCGGGTTCGAATCCAGCCTGGCCCCGCCAAAAAACAATGACAGCTACAACCAAAAAATAGCCGGGCGTTGTGGCAGGCGCCTATAGTCCCAGCTAGTTGGGAGGTGGAGGCAGGAGAATTGCTTGAATTCGAGAGTTGGAGGTTGCTGTCAGCGGTGATGCCATGGCATTCTACCCAGGGTGACAGCTTCAGGCTCTGTCTCAAAAAAAAAAAAAAAGAAAAAAAAGAAAGAAAATATTTTCTTTTTGGGGGACAGAGTCTCACTATGTTGCCCGCAGTAGAATCCCATGGCATCACAGTTCACAGCAACCTCAAACTCTTGGGCTTAAGCGATTCTCCTGCCTCAGCCTCTCAAATAGCTGGGACTACAGGTGCAAAATATAGGATTTCTTACCAAAGATGTTTTATTATGGAAATTGTCAAGCATACGAAAGTAGAGTATGAAAGTATAACAAACCCACCTTTCAGCTTTAGTAATCAAGGTCAATGTTGTGTGGTGTACACCCCACCCACACTCCTCAGACCCTAGAATATTCAGAAGCAAATCCCAGACAAATGGCTCGGTGCCTGTAGCACAGTGGTTACGGTATCGGCCACATATACCTAGGCTGGCAAGTTTGAACCCATCCCGGGCCAGCTAAACAAACAATGACAACTGCAACAGCAACAACAAAAACAACAAAAATAAATAGCCAGGCATTATGGCGGGTGCCTGTAGTCCCAGCTACTTGAGAGGCTGAGGCAAGAGAATCACTTAAGCCCAAGAGGTGGAGGTTGCTGTGAGCTATGCCAGTACAGCACTCTACTGGGGGTGACAGCTTGAGACTTTTGAGACTGTCTCAAAAAAAACAGGGCGGCACCTGTGGCTCAAAGGGGTGGGGCACCAGCCCCATATGCCAGAGGTGGAGGGTTCAAACCCAGCCCCGGCCAAAAAAAAAATAAATAAATTACTCCTAAAAATCTTAACAATAATTCATTAATCAAATATCCATTGTTTAAATTTCCCCAGTTTCACTTTTTTCCCAATAAGTGTGTTAAAATTTGGCTCCAAAAAGGTCCATGCATTGCACTTATTTGCTCTATCTCAAGACTCCTTTTCTTTTTCATGTAGTTTATTTGTTGAGAAATTGGAGGATGAGCTCTGGGGGATGTAGACAAGACCAGAGCATCTCAGCTGGAGACAAGGGGAAGCTGAAGAGGAGAAAAGCGTAGGTGGACAGATGGCCAGATAGTTGGAATATCCACAGCCAGAGAAAGAGGCAGGACACATGGACTATCCCTGCAAAAGGGAGGAGAGGCCAGGACTCCTGAAGGGTGGGCCTGTGTGTCCCTGAGTGCCGCACCCGCTGCTGGAGCTGAGGGGAGGTGGAAAGATGGTCCGTGCCAGGAGCAGGGGCAGAGCTCAAGTTGGTGAGGGATCAGGCTGTCCACGTCAGGCTGAGGTGAGGGAGGGGCAGGCCAGGGAGCAGGCCTGGAAGGAACAGGATGTCTATGTTGGGGAGGAAGGGAGAGAGGGAGAAGACAGGCCAAGACCAGCTCCTGACCAGTCCCAAGCTCCTCCTGCCTGGCTGGGTTCCAGGAGCCCCTCCCTAGCCTCTCAGCTACAGTCTTGCACAGGGCCTGAACTCAGCTCCTGCACAATGCTTGCGGTCAGTGATCCAGATGCCTTGCTGTGCCTTCTCCTGCTCCTGGCCCCCCATGGTGCAGAGCAGGGGCATCATCCTCGGCGCAGGTTTGAGTATAAGCTCAGCTTCAAAGGCCCAAGGCTGGCATTGCCTGGGGATGGAATACCCTTCTGGAGCCATCATGGAGGTGAGGGCAGGGGTGGGTACCAGCCATGCCCAGGGTCCCTCAGCATGCTGAAGGGACTACAACTTGGTGGGGAGTGAGTCTGCTAGGTACAGCCTCTATGTTGAACAGGGCCTGAGGCAGACCATGCCAGGGGCTCCAGGATTCCTTCCAGGCTTGTCTCCTGCTCCACTCCTACCCCCAGTCTCAGTTTTCTCCTTTCTGTTCCTCTTCCCTAGAACTTCTCTCTCCTCTTCCTCTCATTGGACACCCCCCCTTCTTTTGCCTCTTAAACCTGTGAACATACATGCATGCTGCCATGCTAAGATCCAGACACGGAAACAAGGCAACTTCGACCAGCACAAACCCTCACTGTCCTGGCTCTGTCCTGTCAGGCCTGTGGCTGTCCATGAGAACTGAAGAACCCCCTCTGCATGGCCTCCTCATGCCCAGCTGTTTCCCCAGAGCAGGCACTAGCCCTTCCTGTATGTGTGCTGGAGTGGAAGCAAGGATGAGAGCATCTTAGCCCATAGGTTCTATTCAGAGCCCTCTAAACCCAGCCCTATGAAAGGCTATATTCTGCCTAATCTTGTTCCCAAGACTGTGATGACTTATAGGGACCAATATAATAGAGGTACTTAAATTAGGAGTGAGCAAGAAGAATGAGATGTAGGGTGGCCCATGGAATGAGTCCAGTTTCCAAAACATATGCTGTGTGATTTATCCACCTCAGAATTGGGCCACAGATTTAACTCAGAGCCTCCTAGCAGGCAAAGCAAAGAAAAAAAGAAGATTGCTGTGTATTTCTATCTATGAACTGTAAGTTCTGAAAAATGGCAATTCCTGACGAAGGCCAGAACAAAACATCCCTTTGAGGTGAGAGGCTCTGTCAGTAGGGTCTTTCTTCCAGTCCTCCCTCACAGAGGCACCAGAGGTGGATGGGGTAGGCTCTTTCAGTACCAAGCCAGGTGCTGCCGCAGGGCCAGGAGGACAGAGTCTCTGCACTACTCACTTCTCTGGGTCTTGCCACGTCTAGGCTGTCAAAGATCATGTGCACAGGTACATGCTCCAAGATCACCTATTGTCTACTCATTCATGCATTCTGGAGTCAGTCTCTGGGAGCCCACAGTCCGGAGCAATGTCACACAAACAATCCGCACACAGCCAAATGCATAAATGTAGCAGGCAGCAGACAATCCTGGCCACCTGCAAGTCACTGCAGAGGCAGTGGCAGCTTCCAGAGACCCCAGGACTTCAGACCTTGCACCCTCTGAGCCCCCTGATAACCCCCCTTCCCTGGCCTTTGCAGGATAAACAGGATGCATTAGCATCCTCCAGAAAGTCCTGGCAGGGTCTGGGCCCTGGGCCAGGTTCCAGGCTGGCAGGCCAGAGGGGTAGGGGAGCCAGCTGGAGTAGGACCTCTGAATTCCCTTCTGGTTCCTGCCAAATCTGCCTCGGTTTCTCTCCTCAGTTCTTCCTCCTGGCAGTAGGGTGGGCTTCTTTCTCCCACCCTACCACCACCCACACGCTTCACCCTTTCCTCTCCGTCCAGGCCAGTTCCCATCTCCACACCTTTGCCTTCATGTTTCCCTCACCTAGGAATGCCCCCTAGCTCCCTTCCACTCCCAGGAGGCCCCAACCACATCTGGCCACACTATGGTGTCCCTCCAAGCTCCCATAGCCTGGAGCCCTAAGCCTCCTTGTGGCTGGTCTCTCTGAAAGTGTTCTCCTATGTTCTCTGGCCTCAGGCATTTCCTTTTCCCTCACAAGGCCTCAGTTTCTTCATCTGAAAAACAGGAAGGGTTACACACAAATCTCTCTTGTGGTGGAAAAAGCTTGTACTTTGGAGTCAGATGGAGCTGAATTCCAATTCACTCAGTTCCTTTTATGAGCTTCAGTTTCCTCATCTGTAAAATGGGATTTTATACAAACAGACAAGACCATGGTGGAGCTTAAATTAATATGCAGACAGGGCTGTCATTCATTGCTGTCCCTTGGCAAAGCCCCCCCCCCCAACTGTTCTGGGCTCTCATTCTCACTTCTCATGAGATTTCTGCATCCGACCAGCTGGCTGTTGTTTAGTGGCAGGCCTTGGCATTCTCATTCCTCCTCCTGGAACCCAGCCCCAGGCAATAAGAGACAGTGAAGTGGGAGCAAGGGTGTAATGGGCCTGGGTCCTGAGCTACCCTGGTCCACAGATACTATCCTGGGCCTGGAAGAAGTGCGGCTGGCGCCATCCATGAGAAACCGCAGTGGTGCTGTGTGGAGCAGGGCCTCCGTGCCCTTCTCTGCCTGGGAGGTAGAGATGCAGATGAGGGTGACTGGGCCAGGGCGCTGGGGAGCCCAGGGCATGGTGAGTGGCCCCACATAGGCTCAATGGTAAGGGAGGGCGGTGTGGTTCAGGGGGGCGGGTGATGACCCCTGGGGTTCCAGTGACCCTCAGGGACCCCTGAGCTGAGGGACTGGGGACCTGCAGGCCGTATGGTACACCCGAGACAGGGGCCACGTAGGCTCTTTCCTGGGGGACTTGGCTTCATGGGACGGCATCGGGATCTTCTTCAACTCCTCTGCCGAGGATATCCAGGTGAGTAGCAGTCTCCTGCCCACTTGCCCACCCATGCCTTCACCTTCCTCCTGCACCCACAGCTCAGTCTGATTACCCCCCGCCCCATACAGAACAGCCCTGCCATCCGTGTGCTGGCCAGTGGTGGGCACAGCTCCTATGAGCAGCTTGGGTAAGGTCTATCTGGACTGCTCCCCACCACCATTCCTAGGCCCAGTGGGGCTCAGAGTCACCCATACCACCAACCTATGCCCTGCACCAATCTCTGGAGCTGCCATCCTTGCTGACCTCTCACTCTGAACTGGTGGTTGCTCCCTGCCCCCCCAGGAACCTCTCCACTCAGTTTCAGCTGTGCCTCCCTACACAGACTCCTAACACTCACCCAGAGCACACACATGTAGGGCTAGCATGAGAACAGGAGTGTGGGTCACCTCCATGCCATTCTGACACCAAGCCCTGTGGCTGTCTGCCCTCCTTCATGGCCAGGGCAGCCAGTGAGTCAGAGGTGAGAACGATGCCCCATTGCTGGGGTCAGAGGAACACAGAGTGCTCACTCCCTCCATGTCCCTCAGACTTTGCTTGTTCTCACATGGGAACAAGGAACCACCCAATAGCCCCAAGGGAAGTGACATAGGCTGAGGCCTATGATAAGCAAGTTTCTACACCCATTATCTCATCTCATCCCCAACATCTTTGACACTGGAAAGTATTAGATCATTTACAGGTAAGGACACTGGGGACCAGAGAGGTGAAGTGACGTGCCCCGGGTCACAAAGCGGTGCGTGCAGAGCTGAAATTTGAGCCTAGACTTGCTTGTGGAGGATCCACGCCCTTCCCTAAACCAGCTGCTCCTTCCCTTTCCCTAGATGACGTGGCTTCTGTCGCTCCAAACCCGGGCTGGCTGCCTCCTCAGTAGCTGGGCCGGTTTGTCAGAGTCTCTCTCAACAAACAACCCTTAGCTCACAACAATTAGGATAATTGCTGGCATTTACGGAGCTGAGCTTACTATGCACCAGACACTGCACCAAGCCCTTCGCATTCACTGTTTCACTGAACCCTCATAACCTTGTTATGAGGTAGTTTCAATTAGCCTCCTCTTTTTAAAGATGGAAACACGGGATTTGGGAGAATGAAGAAACTTGCCCGAGGTCACGCAGCTTGGAATGTGAACCCAGGCAGCTGCTCTAGCACTGCTGGCTTGTCTTGTGCCTCCTCCCTCCTGGCTGAGGGCAGCAATGCCAGCTGCTCTGGTGTGGGCTGCCCACAGTGTCCCAGAGTCTCTGTGCCTGTGGCCTGTGGGTTCATAGAAACTCAGGAATCCGCACTCCTCTTCTAACTCCCCAGAGCTTGTTGTGCTGCCCCTTGGGGAAGGTGGGGCTGGTCACATTGCCCTTGGCCACTAGGACATATCCTGTGTCATCTCCCTACAGTCTGACCCAAGTAGTAGGGAGAGGACAGGCAGGCCCTACCCAGAGGAGCAAGAGGGGGAGGGAAGGAGAGGGAAGAGAAGGGCAGGAGGATGAGGTGGAGGGTCAGGGGGACTAAGGGCAGAAAGCCCACTGTTGGCCCATGCCTCTGTCCCCCTGGAGAAGGGTCACAGGGAGGCCTCTGCCCCTTTCTCTGTAAACGCCAAGCTCTGACATTCCACTAGGCAAGGCATCTTCCCTCCCTCCTTCTCTCCTAAGAGAGCAGACTACAGCAAGAGAGACTCAAGCTAGACTACAGAGACACATCCCATACCAGCTCACCCCTTCCCCCACCCTCATTGGGGAAGGCACTGAGCAGAGTGGCTTCCAGGACTTCCCTCACTAACCAGGGCTTGGGTCCTGTGTGGCCTTGCTGGATTTCAAGTGCCCACAGGGATGGAACCAGCTGGGTGCTGGGCTCCTGTCATCAGGACTTCCGGAACCAGCCACACCCCTTCCGAGTGACGATCACCTACTGGCAGCAGAGACTGCGCGTGAGTGGCCCCTCTTGCTTTTGGGGTCCTCCAGGTGGGGAGTGCAGAATGCAAGGCTCTGGGTAACAGAGTTGGTGTGTGTGAGTGTCTATGACATGACGCGGGGTCTCTATCCTCCAACCCTACACAGACTCCTAACACTCACCCAGAACACACACATGTAGGGCTAGTATGAGACCAGGAGTGTGGGTCACCTCCATGCCATTCTGACACAAAGCCATGTGGCTGTCTGCCTTCCTTCATGGCCAAGGCAGCCAGTGACTCAGAGGTGAGGACGATGCCCCATTACTGGGGTCAGAGGACCAGAGTGCTCACTCCCTCCATGTCCCTCAGGTGTCCAACAGTGGCCTTACTCCCAGTGATCCCGATGAGGTCTGTGTGGATGTGGGGCCCCTGCTTTTGGTCTCTGGAGGTTTCTTTGGGGTCTCAGCAGCCACTAACACCCTGGCAGAAGGATCCCACTGGGCAGGTAAGAGCAGATGGTGGGACTAAAGAATCTCCCCGAGCATACTGGGTATGGGGTCAGCTACTTCCCCACCATGCTACCTAGGCAAGTCATAAGATCTCTCTGGGCCTCAGTTACCATTGGGAGAAGTCATGTGTACCTTGAGATTTGGAAGTCTCAAATTGGATAAAACATGAGAAGCTTGTATTCTAGTGTGGGCCTCATGAGTGCCCCTAAATGGGAACTGTGGGGCAAGTGGAAGAGGGAAGAAGAGGCATATTTAGGAAAAAGGAGCAAAGAGATCTGATGCAATGGGAAGTCCATGGAAGGCTCTGCAGCTGGAAGGCAGGCGAGTGGGAATCTTTGAATTCCAGGGTTATAGTCTTTAGACACTGGGCACTGGGGAGCCATGGAAGGTTTCAGAGGAGAAGAATAACATGGTCAGAGCCATGCAAAGTTGCCTCTGCCAGTAGCAGGTATGCTCTGGGGCCTGAGAGTGTCGCTTGGTTTGCTGCCATGGCTCTAGCGCAGGGTATTTCAAGATCATCCACTTTTCCCATTCATGGGGTCCACCTCTGCTGAGTGTGAGGTTCAACCTTCACAGCCACCCACCCATCTACTCACTTGATCCTCATACCTGTCCTGTGAAGCGAGTAAGACAGGGTCAGAGAGCTGCCTCCCTGGGATATAACGGAGGCTGGGGGCGAAGGTCAAGGAAGTGGGTTCTGGGTGAAGGAGTCTTATTTCTTCTTCATCTACCCTCTTCCAGATGACCACGATGTCCTGTCCTTCCTGACCTTCAGTCTGAGTGAGCCGAGCCCAGAGGTGATGCTAGCCCTGGCTACCTGGGAGAGGCAGACCAGGGACCCTTCCCTCTCTAATGTCATAGTGCCCTCAGACCTGCCATTCCAGCCTTATCCCTACCTGTTCTCTGAGCTCTACACAGCCCAGGCCTTGTGTTGGGTGATGCTGGGGGCCAGGCTCTGTCTTCAAGGCCTTTCAGGCTGTCTGGGCCAGGCTGTTACATTATAGACCAGAGTGATCACAGGGTCTCAAAGGGTGCAGGAAGGAGGCTGTGGGAGCACAGAGGAAGGGAGCTCCCCCCTGAACCAGCTAGGGGATAGGGAAGGCTGCCTGCAGGAGTTAAGATTGGAGGAATAGAGGAGGAGCAACATGTACAGGCCTGAGGCTGCAGCAGGAGGGAAGGGTGTGGGGATCTGAAAGGAGCATAGTTCAAAGTGCTGGAAACTACAGGGCTTGGTGTCTAAGCGGAGAGATTTTCCCTGGGTGGGGTGGTGCATATTTGGTCAGGAAGGCAGACTGGGCTTGTGGGGGAGCCTCTAGATCTTCCATAGATTCCACCCAACTTTCTGTCTTCCTCCCCCAGCCTTCCCCTCTACCCTTTCTGGAGATGGAGCAGCTCCTCCTGGAGAGGCAGTTAGAAGGGCTGCAGGCAAGGCTGGCTCTGGGCACCAAGGAGGACATAACTCCAAAGCCAGCCTCTGAAGCTCTAGGAGATGGTAGGGACCCAGGAAGTGGACAGGTGGGCCAAGAGCCCATCCGAATCATTAGATCCTCTTCCCTTAGAACCAGGAACTGAATCCTTTAACCAATAGGAAGATGGAGGCCTGAGGAGGCCATACCTAAATGGCACGTCAGACCTGGATGTTCTGTCCTATCCCTACTCCACAACACAGACACATTTTCTGGGGGAGCGTCTTGGAAGCAGTAGTCTCACCTCTGGCAACCCTCTCCAAAATCATCCCCAAAGATAAGCTCTGTTGCCCTCACCCAGCTGGCTGCCCATCCCAGTTCTATCCCAATCCCCAGAGGAAAAGCTCTTCGACCTGAAGGAGACACTGGACAGACACAGCCGGATCCTCCAGGCTCTCCAGGGTCTCTCCAAGCAATTGGCCCAGGCTGACAGGCAATGGAAGCAGCAGATGGGAGCCCCAGGCCAGGCCAGGCCTGAGGGAGGCTGGGTAAGTGGCTCTTCTGGCATCCAAGGCATCCTCTGCTACTGGCAGAGGCAACTTTGCATGGCTCTGACCTGCAGGCTCCAAAAAGGAGCAAAGTCAGGGACCAGCCCCCTAACAAGGTCTGGAAGGAAGGGGACAGGGATGAAATGCTGTAGGTTACCAAACCTGGCAGGGCAGCATACATGGGCATCTCTGCATACACAAGAGAACCACAGGGCTAGGGCTGAGGAAAGGAGATGCCAGGTATTTAGATTCGGGTCTGTAGATGAATGACAGAAATAGACTAGGTGCTAATTTGCATGTAGCTATGCATGTGATTTGCATACAGCTTGCTTAATGCTCAGTTGCATGAAAATCCTCATTTCAACTCCACTGCCAGCTGGCTCCTCCCCTGGGGAGTCATGCCTCAGGTCATGCCCAGCTTGGGGTCCTGAGAGCTAAACTCAGCCAAGGTGTTAGGCACTGGGCAGAGAGGCCAGCAGCTCCTGCAGGTGTTGCTGGGCTCTGAGAGCCCAAGGTTTTAATCTTGTGTCCTTGGGCTAGAGCAGCTTAGGCTGCGCTGCTGCAGAGGGAAAGAGGGGAGGGGGCCCACACCCCAGGCCCAAGCCTCTCCAATCCTACCTCCAGGCCCTAGACCCCTCATGCCAGGTGCCATCTGCCCCAGAAGAGGATGGCCCCATCTCCAGGTCACTCAGCAATGCAGGGACCCAACCACAGGGTGTTGACCAGCACTGGCCCCTGCTTGAATTATGCCTTTGTGCTTGTAGTTACCTCTTCTTCAGGTTCCCAGGAGAAGGGAGGCAAACAGGACTGGACTGGGCCTGTGCCCCCTTCAGGGGATACAGCTACTTTTAGGAAGGAGAGAGATTTTGAAAAAGCCCAGGAGTGGCCACTGTTGGGGGTTGGGGGGAAGTCATCTTTAGGGAGAAGGGCTTTGGGGTGCATGTGCACAAACCAAGATGAACAGGGGATCAAATAAACTTAGTGCTTAATCTGGGAAGGCCTCTAGGAGGAGGAAACTGCAGTATTCTGGGGGGAATTTGGGCTCTGAGAAAAGTGGGGCTGTTCCCTGGGCCCTGGATAAGAGGCTGGTCCTCCTACAGGACTCTGTCAAAGTCAGTACCCTGCTCCGTGGACAGCAGACTCTGCTCCAAACCCTGCAAGAGATGCGGTAAGGGATGGGAGGTGGAGGGGGACTGCACCTTGCTTCTCTGCCTGAAGTTCCTCTATTAGTCCTTCATTCCTTTTGTCATTTCTTGAGTACCCAGCACAAAGCCTGGCAGGTGGAAGTGCTGGGTTTGCAGTTAGGTTGTTGATTTGACTTAAATTTAACTGTATCAAGTTTGAAGTTTTGAAAGTCCTCATTCAAAAGCAACTCTCTGGCCAAGAGCAGTGGCTTGTAATCCCAACACTCTGGGAGGCCGAAGCAGGTGGATCACCTGAGCTCAGGAGTTCAAGACCAGCCTGAGCAAGAGCAAGACCCTGTCTCTACAAAAATAAGCTAGACGTTGTGGTGGGTGCCTATAGTCCCATCTACCTGGGAGGCTGAGGGAAGAGGATCAATTTAACCCGGGAGTTTGAGGTTACTGTCTGTGACACCAGGGCACTCTACTCAGGGCAAGAGAGTGAGACTCTGGGCGGTGCCTGTGGCTCAGTGAGCAGGGCACTGGCCCCATATACCGAGGGTGGTGGGTTCATACCCAGCCCCGGCCAAACTGCAACAAACAATAGCCGAGCATTATGGTTAGCGCCTGTAGTCCCAGCTACTCAGGAGGCTGAGGCAAGAGAATCACCTAAGCCCAAGAGCTGGAGGTTGCTATGAGCTGCAACGCCATGGTACCCTACCAAGAGTGACAAAGTGAGACTCTGTCTCTAAAAAAAAAAAAAAAAAAAAAAGCAGGGTGAGACTGCAAAAAAAAAGCAGGGTGAGACACCCAAAATAAAGAGCAACTCTCTCTGGGAGAAGCCCAACATGAAGGCCCCCATGGGACATTCTCACCCCAGGGAGGGTTAATAAATCTGAGCCTTCTGGAAAGAAGAGACATTTTTATTTATTTATTTATTTATTTATTTATTTTGAGAGAGAGATAGTCTCCCACTGTTGCCCAGGCTAGAGTACCATGGCCTCAGCCTAGCTCAAGGCAACCTCAAACTCCTGGGTTTATGTGATCCTCCTGCCTCAGTCTCCTGAATAGCTGAGATTACAGGTGCCCTCTACAATGGCTGGCAAAGGGAGGGGACATTTTGATGGGGGTTCTTGGAGGGAGCAGAGCCAGTTGGAGGAGACAGTCCCTTTGGTTTTCCCCTTTCAGCTTCCCAGCATCCCACTTTAGGGCAGGCCTCTGGAGCTACCTATAAAGCCCAGGGGAAAGCAGAGCCCTGGGGATGTTAGGGAGAAGGAGGCTGTGCCTGAAGCCTAACACCTCTAGATCTGAGTGAGGGTGGTAGATGGGAGAAAGGAAAGGAATTAAATCCTCTGGGGGCTGGGGCTGGAAGGCAGAGCCCAGGGGAGGCTGGAGTTGAGACTGACAGCTTTAGAGAGATCCTTACCTGAGCTAAAACTATCTCAGGATCTATGAAGAAGGTTTGGGGTGAAAAGACTAGATAGCAAAAACAGGCCCATGTGCTGTCTGTGGGAATTATGGAAAAAGATTAAGTGATTTGGGTGCAACCAGAAGGGGTAATAAGTCCTCTCCTTTGGTTTCCATCCCTACTAGGGATGCAGCTGCCCGCATGGCCTCGGGAGCCCAGATCTACCTGCCTGTGGGCACCAAGCATCATTTTTCAGAGCTGGACCAGATCCTGAGCCTTCTGCACAAGAACCTTCGGAGCCCAGGGGTGAGGGGGAAGTACGGGGTAGCAGGAGACCCATCCTGTGGTCCAGGCTCAGCCACCCTTCTTCTACCACTCCTGCTGCCCCAGGACCCTCCCTGGTTCGGGGCTGTAGCCATTCAATTTGAGCAGAGGGCACTCAGGCCCACAGGAAACCTGCCCAGTCCTTCCTGCCCGGCAGCCCGGAAAAGCACAACCATGTCTGTGTCTGTGTCTTTGTCTGTGTGTGTCCACATACAGGGACAGTCATCTCATTTTCTCTCTGCCCTCTCTGCTCTCAGGAGAATCCCATAGACCCAGCACTAGCAGGGTCCTGGAGATCCCTTGGTCTAACCCCCAGTGACCAGAAGGGAAATGGGCTGGGCTGGGCCCAAAGTCATTCAGACATGGGTGGTGCAGCGGGCCTTTCCCCACACCCTTGTCCCATCCTGCTCTTACCCTCACCCTCACTCTCACCCTGTCTTTTGCTCTCTACTTCCTTTCTCTTCTTTTGAGCCTTTAGCCCTTAATGATCCCAGGCTCCAGGCCTTCCCAGCTGCCCCCTCAGATGGAGCCATGGAGCTGGGGCTGGGGAGGCAGCTTTGTAGGTTCCTGGATGAGAGCTGGGGGAGGGAAACAGAGCACATGCATGGCCCAGAATCCATGTCTCCTTTCTCTTCTGGATAAGAAGCTGAGGCAGGAACTTACACTTGTCCCTTTCAGAAAGCAGGCAAGGCTCCTGGTGCACCTGGCTGTCCTCCAGGGATTTTCTTCTCATGCCTGCGGCCAGGCATCTTCCTGTTGTTCCTCCTCTTGCAGACTGCAGGCTTCTTCTGCTATGTGCACTTCAGGTGCGCCTCCCTGTGGGCAGGACTTGGCACTCCACCTGGCATCTCCTGGTTCGGGGCTATAGCCATTCAATTTGAGCAGAGGGCACTCAGGCCCACAGGAAACCTGCCCAGTCCCCAAACAGCAAAGAGCACAATGCAAGCCAGGACCCATTCTTTCACCAGGAACTACTGCCCACCTACTCAGCCTCCAGCTCTATCTGGGTCCTGCCCTCCCAGAGCTCACTCTCTAGAGTGTGGGACTGACAAGTAACTGACAGTATCACCCAGTCAGTCAGTGCTATGATGAAATGAAGCTCAAGGGCTATAGGAGAGCAGGAGAAAACAGTAATCCAGCTTGAAGAGACCAGGGAATTGGCCTGGAAGGGATGTTTGCTGTAGGTCATGGAGGTGACTAGTTTTCCAGCCTAACAGGATGTGTAAAGGCATGGGGGGAGCAGCATGAGAAAAGGCATAGAGGCATGGAAAAAAAACATATTTCAGAGAAAAAAATGGCAAGTTCAGTTTGTGAAATTGGGCAAAGAGAATTGAAAAGGTAGGGTGGTCACTATTTTTGCTTGGTGAGTACTTGCTGAATGAATGTGCACCATTTAGAGACATGGTTGTGCTAAGGGCCTCAAAAATGGGTATGACAGTCCTTCCTGGTAGAATTTCAAGACAAGAAGAGTCAATGTAGGCTGGGATGGTCCTAGAGGAGGATTGAAATGTGCTAAACTTTAAAAGGCACAAGGTGGAAATGATCACAGACTATGCACATGCATAGGAATGCAGGGGTGGCAGTCAGCCTGGAGACACCCACACAAGCCTTAAATGCCAGCAGGAAAGTGTGGATCTTTTGTAGCAGGTCAAGGGAGATATAGAAGGTCCCGGAGCAGGGGAGACTGTTGCACTGTGAGTGTAGTCAGGCAACTGTGAGAGTCTTGGTTTCAAAAGCCCAGAAGGGATAGACCCAAGTAACCTTCTGTCTTTGGCAGCAGACAGGAGCTGGACAAGAGCCTTCAGGAGTGTTTGTCCACAAGCAGCCTTCCCCTGAGCTCTACAGCACACATCCCTCAGTCACTGGGGGCTCTGAGGAGGCAGCCCCTACCTCCTGGCATGCATGCCTGAGCCCCCAGAAGCAGGCAGTTGTTTGGGAGATGGAAGAGGGGCTGGCCAGTACCCTCTGTCTCTGGGGCTCAACTCCTCCCCACACCTTAGGTTTTGGTGAGCTCCCACCAGATTAAAGGTGATTTTCTTTGCCTGTGCTTTAATATGCTCATTTACCTTCCAGCTTCACCTTAATCTCTTGTGAAGCCTTCCACCTCCTCTGGGTGGGAAGCTGGGAGTGGGCTCTGCTTAGTCAAGGAGACCAAAAGACCAGATACACCACAGGCTTTGAGCCCTGGACCTCAAAGGGAGAGGAAATCATAACTCTGTCTAATTTTGTCCCCAAATTCACCCAGAACAAGGAGCAGTGTCTCCCAGTGTCCCTCATGCCCGGGCCCTGCCAGCATCACTGAACAACTCTCCTACCTCCCACCCTCTGCTGCTCCAGGGGCAGCAGGGCAGGCGCGTGACAGAGGAACTCTGAAAGGCCAACTCATGGAACCATAACCGGGATTCCCGCTCTCGCCCTCGGTCCCCCTCCCTTTCCCAGCGTCAAGCTCTTTGGGCAGCTGCTGCGTTCAGCGCGATGGGGGTTGGGGGAGCTGGGAGAGAATGGGATGGGGCCCAGGGCTGGATTTTTACCCCTAGCTGCTGCCCGGATCTTCCAGCTGAAATCCTGACTATCACTGACCCAGGAAAGGAGAAAGTTAGAGGAGGGTAGGAAATAAGGTTCCAGACGTGTACGAGCTCAGCCCCTTTCCCCAGGGGAGCGACCCCACAACCGCAGGCCCTAATCCGCTGGCAGCAGTGCCCAGTGGAGCTTGGCGTTGATGGAGGCACGTGGGGGAGGCGGGAGCGGAGAGCGGGCACGTGGTCCAGCCTTCACAGCCCCGTGCATGCCCCCCGCCCCCCGTGAGGAGGGGTTTGGGGGGGTGGGGGCGGGCCCAGGCGAGGGCGGGCGGTGCAAAGCGTGGGGCGCGGGCCCGCGGCGGGAGCTGTCCGCGAGCCCTAGTGCTGAACTAGGCGAGGACGTGCTGGGTGCTTGGAGCGTGGTAGCAGGCGCCCAGGGCCCGGGCCGGCGAAGACCATGGCGTTCATGGTGAAGACCATGGTGGGCGGCCAGCTGAAGAACCTCACCGGGAGCCTGGGGGGCGGCGAGGACAAGGGGGACGGAGACAAGTCGGCGGCGGAAGCTCAGGGTATGAGCAGAGAGGAGTATGAAGAGTATCAGAAGCAACTGGTGGAAGAGAAGTGAGTGGGATCCCTTCCTGGCTCCAAGGACCCCTCCACCCCGCACACGCTCACACAGCCTCTCGGCCCACCCCTGAGCCGGCGTCAGGTTCCAATATCCCCTTCCCTACTTCCCTAGACACACTAAGAGTCTGGGAGGTGTCCTCTGGGCTGACCCCAGACCCACTCCGTCTCAAACTAAGAACCGAGCTCCAGCCCCATACTCCGGCCAAGGGGGAGCGGGGGGAGGGGCGATGGAGCCTGGGATTGGGGAGGGGGTGCACGTGCATTTCTGACAAGCCAGTAATCCCTTAATCCGATCTGGTCCCAGCCGCCTATGTCTTCCAACTGGAACTCCTCTGAGCCTGAGGATCTTAGAAAAGTGCTGCAGCCAGAGGGGCTCAGAATCACGGAGACAGATCCTGAGATGGGGGCACTCATAGATACGGAGGCTACTTGAGGGCCAGCAGTGCTGGGAGAGAGAGGAAACGGGAGCAGAATTAGGGACTGGACTAGGGCTAGGCTACTTAGATTCTTATTAGCTGGGCAACTTTAGGCAAGTTAATCTTTCTGTGCTTCCATTTCCTTTTCTGGAAAGTGGAGATAGTAATCATAATATATGTCTTATATATTTATAAAGATTAAATGAAAGTGCATGTAAACTGTTTAGCACAGCACCTGAAAGTTGGTAAATCTTCACAGATGGTAACTAATATTTCACCTAATCTTGATAACAGTTTTGCGAGTTGCAAACTCTTATCCCCATTTTACAGAAGAGGAAAGTAAGTGACTTACCCCAGGACATACCTAAAATGGTAATGTAGCTGGGAGAACCCAAGTTTGTCTCTAAGGACTTCCCTATATAACACAGCTTGTCAGTGAGGGAAAGAAAGATGGAGTTGGAGGCCACTAGGGACAAATATTAGGGTCTACAAAGAGAGCCAGCCAGACTGATACCCCTTCCCTCCTGGCTCAGTCCGGTAGCGGATACAGAGATGAGGCTATAGGGTGCTGTGATGGCAGAGAGCCAACACAGACTAACCTAGGCTGGCCAGGTTACACTCTCATGACACCCAGGCTGGCTACCTACAGAGACTGATGTAGCAGCTGCCAGTATTCAAAGGCCCCTGATACCTTCCATTACAGATCCCCACTTCTCTCTGCCCTAGCAGTGACTCTACCCCCGGTGTCCCCACAGGATGGAGCGTGATGCACAGTTCACACAGAGGAAGGCAGAGCGGGCCACACTGCGGAGCCACTTTCGAGACAAATACCGGCTGCCCAAGGTAAGCTGGCCATGGCTGCAAGGGCAACCAGGACCTTGAGCTCCCAACTCGAGTTTTCTTCACCCCATTCTGGACACTGCAGTTCTCAGCTCTAAGGCTCACAGGGAGCTCTGTTAGATCCTTCCCTCTCTCACTCATTCACTTGTCCATTCATTTATTAACTTACAATTAACCACCTCCTGCCAAGAGCTTGGCACTGAGGCAAAGCCCAGTTCTCAAGGCACTGACAGGTTTGTGCTCCTGGAGCTGATCCAAGCCTCTTCTCTCCTCCACTCCCACTTCCCCAAACCCAGAAAGCAGTAGATTTTACAAGGAGTGAGTGATTTTGTTTTGTTTTGTTTTTAGTTTTTGGCCGGGGCTGGATTTGAACCTGCCACCTCTGGCATATGGGGCCAGCGCCCTACTCTTTTGAGCCACAGGTGCTGCTCCCCAAGTGAGTGATTTTGGAAAACAAACTTTACTGCAGGAATCAGTGCTCTTAGGGATTCTGAACATATATGGAAGTAAGGGTGGGGAGAGAAGACCACACCCTCTCTTTGTGCCACATATTTGACCTTCATGCCCTCACCCAATAATGCTGCCAGGTATCTATCACCCATATCTACAAATGACCAGTTGAGGCTTGGAGAGATTAAGGAACTTGGCTAAGGTCACACAGCCAGTGAGCCATGGAGCTGGGATTAGTACCTGAGCCTATGAATACTGAGCTTGCACTTGCTCTAGGACCCCAGGCTGCTTTCCACGGTATGGAGTCTGCCTGCAGAGAGCAAAGTACCCCCTTGGCTGGCCAAGCAACCAGGGAGCTTGTCCCAGGAACCCCCTGCTCCCATCCACCCCAAGCACTCAGCACCTGATGGACATGGTGGCTGCTCCTCTTGCCTAAGGAGAGAACTCAAGCACAAGTCACTCCCAGAATAGTGTGCTCAGAACTGTGCTAGACTCTGAGGGGAAAATATAAGTATAGTGCTCTAGCAATCCTGACCTGATCTTCCACTTGAATTGTGAACATCACCTTCACTTATTCAACAAATATTTACAGAGCTGCAGCTGTCTCTGATTCCACACAGGGCACCAGTCTTTTGGAAGTCTGTTGAAGGGAAAACCAGTCCAGAAAGCCTGCCTCTCTGCAAACCCACTTAGGGATGGATGCTTGCACTAAATATTTAGGAGATACAACTCCAGACATGAGGGAATTCTGAGTGCAGTAGAGGAGGCAAGACTTGGATGCAACTGAGTAGGACACAAAGTTGAAAGCCCAAGGCCCCCCAGAGGGACAGGGAACCTCAACGGCCATCAGTAGCTGCCGTGCAAAGAAAGGACAGATATTGGAATAAGTGACAAGGTTTAATTCTAGCTCTCCTACTTCTTAATTGTTTTATTTATTTATTTATTTATTTACTATTTCAGGTTAATTTGAGGGCACAAAGAATAAGGTTACAATGTTTGCATTTGTTAGGTAGAGTCCTTCTTATAATGATCTCCTGGCCCCAAGAGGTGTGCCATACACTTTAAGTAAGAGCACACCCATCCCCCTGCCTCCTCCCCTCTCCTGCTCCCTCTTTCTCCCACACCCACCTTGAATTTAGTTTTTCTCATATGTGGGGGTGTATTAGCTCATCTACTGGTTTTATATTAGTATTGAGTACATTGGATTCTTGCTCCTCCATTCTTGTGATGCTTTACTAAGAAAAATGTGTTTCAACTCCATCCACGTTAATACAAAAGATGTAAAGTCTCCATCTTTTTTATGGCTGAATAGTATTCCATGGTATACAGATATCACAGCTTATTAATCCATTCCTGAGTTGGTGGGCCTTTAGGTTGTTTCCACATTTTGACACCTTGGGCAATTTAAGTTACTTAAGTCACATAAGTAACTTAAAGTATTTGCTTAAGTTATCTGAGCCTCAAATCTCCTTATTTGTGAAGTGAAGATAACAATATTACACTAAGAATGAAAAGCACTTAGCTCAGTATCTGCCATTTAGTAGGTGTTTGATAAATGGTACCCATCACTACTGCTGGTTTTAGTCAACACATGACGAGCTGACTGTAACAGTGTGGCTCCCAGGTACTTGTACTTTGTCTTTGCACACTGTGACAGTCCTTCAGAATCTCAGAGTGAAGTAAGGTGATATAAATGTGCAAGGTCTCCATTTCCAATTATCAAATATTTGATCCTGGGATGGGAGGGTAGGGGTTGAGCTCATTGGAATATGGGGCTCAAGAATCTAGAGGCCTGGGAACCCAGTCTGGGCCTCCCTTTCCCCCTTCAACTCTGGGTCCTCACAAACCTTCACCACACACCTCCCCACCTCTTCCCTTCAGAACGAGACAGATGAGAGCCAGATCCAGATGGCAGGTGGAGATGTGGAGCTGCCCCGGGAGCTGGCCAAGATGATTGAGGAGGACACAGAGGAGGAGGAAGAGAGGGCCTCGGTCCTCGGGCAGCTGGCCAGCCTCCCTGGTTTGGACCTTGGCTCACTCAAGGACAAGGCCCAGGCCACGCTGGGGGACCTCAAGCAATCAGCTGAGAAGTGCCACATCATGTGACCACTTCCCTGGAATTGCCCACTGGGATGACCAGGGGGCTGGGCCCTCATGAGGGCTAAAAGTGTATCTCAACTTCTGGGGGCCCATAGTCTATCTGCCCTACCTGAGCCCCAGAACCCATCTCATCTGTACCCCAAGCCTGCCTTCTGGGCCCCTCCTGCTCCACTAGAAGCAACAACCCCATTCCTCACCCTGCCCCTTAGGACCCACTCCCTGTCCTTAGCCTGTGCAACCTCCCAAGACTGTAGGATTAGGCCCATTCCTCATTTTCATGCCCCAAGTTCCTGCATACAAGGAGCACCCATAGAGACTCACAGAGGATACAAAAACTCTGGCATGAGCAGAGGCATAAGCCACAGATGCATCCTGGCACACACAGACACACACGCAAAGTCCAGCTCCCTTGGGTACCCAGCGCCTCCAGACACTGATACTCAGATACTCTCAGCAGACAAGAGGCCTGAGTTCAAGCTTCTACCTTTATTGTCCTTGAAAGTCATTGCTCTTTCTGGGCCTCATTTCATCATCTGTAAGATGGGAATAGACTGGATAATTTCTAAGATTCTTTCTGGCTTGGCCTCCCTGGCCTCTCAGAGCCAAGCCCACACCCCTCCTTGGGCAGGGCAGCAGCTGTAGCCATAGCCTCCAGTGGCTGCCACTGTGGGCTCTGGGAGCCGAGTGACGCCATGCAAAGGGGTGTAGTGCCAAGGAAGAAGCTGGCACTGAACAGTAGCCCAGACAGCTCCAGGCCTTCTCTGGGGCCAGGGCCCAGCCAATTTCTATTCTGTTCCTATAGAACTCTCTTCTGGATTCTATAGCTGGAATCTCCTCTCCTAGCTCAGTGAAAAATAAAAATCCCAAACGATGTGCCTATCTTCCCACATCTGACTGACTTCCAGGAGTTGTGGAGTCCATGGCCTGCCATGGAGGTGTGCTCTTTACATCCTTACCTGGAGCTTCATGAGAAGGAGACACCTGGTGGTAGGAGTGAAAATGTCTTGAAATGTCTTAAGTGGACTCTCTCTTGGCGCCAGCCCCTGTAAGATGCTTAAGCCCTATCCTCTCAGGGGAGAGGGAGGGGTCCTGGGCCATGACCCTGGACTTTGAGGAAGCTGTGGCAGCCAGCTAGATGGTGACGTATGTACATGGGGCATTACTGAGACCACAGTGGCAGGGGAAGCTCAACCACAGCTGTCTCTGGCACCTTTGCCTCTACCCCTGTCACCTCAGAGATGGAAGATGTAAAAAGAAGGCAGAGAACTTCATTCCAACCCAGCACTGCTGTGTGACTTTGAACAGATCCTTTCCCTCTCTGAGCCTGTTTGGCTCCTTGTCAAATGAAGAGTTCCACATCTCCTACACTTGAGTAACAATATTGTTTCAAAGGGTGACCATTTATAAAGCCATAGGCATGTGATAGATCGCGTCAATAAATGGTAACTAATTCTTTAAAGAAATGAAAAGCCTACATCTCATCCTGCTCACTTGTGGCAGGGCCTGCAGGTAGAGAGGGTTTATCCAGGAAACCAGCCAGGAAGCTCCCCGAGCAGGTTATCCCAGGAGCCTGGGCAGGAAGAAGGTGCTACAGGCCAGCTCAAGGTACCCCCTGAGGGTTTGGAGCCCTGGTTGGCCTGGGGGGAAGCCTGCTGAGATTTATAGGCAGGAATGGCCATCAGAGGACTTGGTGCAAGGGCAAAGTTTCCATTAGGTCTCCTTTATAAAGACAAAGAATACAAATCCATGAAGTAGGTAATGTGGGGGTGGGAGCAAGGGAGAGAGCAGGGAGGGGGACACGGGCCCAGGATTGGGGCATGCTGCTTGGGCTGTCATAGTTGGTCTTGCTCTCCTGAGCATCCAGAGAAAGGACCTGAGCCTCTGAGCTGTCCCCAGGCTGCTTCCTGACCTTCTCCAGAGCTGGAGGAGACTCCAGCCAGAGCCCCAAGCTGGGGGTGGGCTGGGTCATGGGCTGCCTCAGCAGCATCAGCAGTAAGGCCCACGTCAGCAATCCACCCTCCGGGGCCTTCTGCCTAATGGGATTAGACAGACCCCTTCTCCCTCAGCGCTCTGCAGGGCTGAGAGGGAGAGGCAGGGGTGGCAGCAGCAGGGGACTGGGAGACAGCATTCACTGAACCCTGTCAAAGCAGGGCTACCTGAGGCCCAGGGTCAGGAACTGGGGAGGGCTGGAATGAGGTGATGGTGGCTCAGGGGCAGAAGGAGCCTGTTCTAGACACAGGCAAAGATGGGCAAAACCTGCAGGCTCAGGGCTCCCAGCTCCACTGGCCTCCTGGGCTCCCCCTCTTGCTCCCTCCCCCTCTCCATCAGCCTGTGCCCCTCTCATCTGTGTCCCCCCGCCCTTGGCTCACTCCTGGCTCAGGAGGTGCCCTGCACCCTGCCCTCAGCTGGGGCTGATTGATTCAAGTGGATCCCCTTGTCTATACCCAGCCCCAGCTCCAAGCCCCCAGGCCCCGGATGCAGCCACACCACCCTTCCTATCCTGCTTCTACTGTCTGACAATCACATGCTCTGTGACTGGTCCACCCACCTGGTGTGATGGGAAGGCCACAAAGCCACTGTGGCCACAAAACCACTCAAACTTCCCTTTTCACAGTGCCTCAAACCCCCACATTTGTGCCCCATAGTTTGAACCCTGATGCTGGGCCCACTCCTTCCTTCTCTACTCTCTCCCTCCTGTTCTTTTTCCCTCTTCCCTTCCTTTTTTTTTTTTTTTTTTTTTTTGAGACAGAGTCTCACTATGCTGCCCTCAGTAGAGTGCTGTGGCGTCACAGTTCACAGCAACCTCAAACTCTTGGATTTAAGTGATTCTCTTGCCTCAGCATCCCAAGTAGTGTCTACAGCTGCCCGCCACAACACCTGGCTGTTTTTAGGGATAAGGTCTCACTCTGGCTCAAGCTGGTCTTGAACCTGTGAGCTCCGGCAATCCACCTGCCTCGACCTCCCAGAGTGCTAGGATTACAGGTGTGAGCCACTGTGCCTGGCCTTTCCTCCTTCTTCACCTTGCAGGCAGTCTGAGGATGCAAGACGTATCAAAAGGTGGCGAGAAAGCCCTCCAACTCTGAGACTCTTTCAGGGAGTGAGGAGGAAAGATGCTAACCTGTTCTCCACCCCTCCTTCTCAGGGACGCTGGCTCCACAGCACAAAGAGCTTCAGGGAGTCCTGCCCAAGGAGCCCATAGTCCTCTTCTGCCTCCCACCTACCCAGAGGGCTCAGGCCCAACTCCCAGTGGAAAGAAAGGTGCAGAGAGAACAAGTGACTTTCCCAGGGCTAGCTGGTTCCCAGGGAGGAACTGGGGAGGGTGACCAGGGCTTACAGCACTGAGGATCTCCCTTCTCCTCCACAGCCAGATGGTCCCTCCTCAGATACTGGAGGCCCCAGGCAGGCACTGGGGACATCTGGGGCATGTTCTTTGCTAAGCTGAGCTGCTGACGGGCCTATTGACCCAGCTAATGCTCAGCCCTATTAGGAGCTTCTGTCTTGCTGCTGCATACCAGAGGCTGGCTGGGAGTGGGGAGCCACGGAGCCCACTGCTGTGCCTCTAGCCCTGTGCCTTCCAGGCAGAGCTGTTCCCAGAGACTGTGTGAGGCTTGGAGAGGCCAGGGGAGCCAGGGTGGCCTGGGTCCAGGAGGCAGCAGTGTTGTTGTGGCTGCTCAGCCTCGCTCAGCAAGAGCTGCGCATGTGCCACTCTACGTGTGCGTCTGTGGGATCTGCAGGCTCTGTGAGCTTGCACCTTGTTCCATGTCCTGTGTGCTGTGGGACTTCGAACATGTGGGTATGAGTGTGAGCTACTCTGGAGGACAGTGGTCACTGGTATGCCCATTCCCTCATCAGTGCTGGCCCATCTTCTTCTCAGGGAGGGCTGGGACAGCAACCTGGCCTCTGGGGACAGAGGCTTTCCAGATGACCTCCTGCAGGAACAAAGATTTGATGTTCTTTCCTGATTCCCCAGTAGGCCAAAGAAGGGGCAGACTGGGCACAGAGACAGCTGCGTCCCTCAATCTGCTCCGGAGGCCATCTGTTTTTCCTACGGGAGACACAGAAGCCCAGGCTTGGGTGCTCCCCCAGCATGGCCCAGTACTGGCTCTGAGCTTAGGGGACTCAGCAGAGGTGGGGAGGACAGGGAAGGGGAAGGTCTCCTGAACATGGTGGGGGGAGGAGAGGAGGGCAGTACTGCCCTGCTTTGGGTACTTGCTAAGTGTTGAAGGTGACAGGTGGAAAGCTCTGCTCCTAAAAGGAAAAATATACTTTTTGAAAAATCGATTTGCATGTTTTCTATAAGCTTCCACCATTTGAAGAGGGCCCTGTACAGATAGCACCATGTCCTCTTGCGTCCCGGTCTCCAACTGGGTTGCCTCCCTGCTTGACCACAGGTCCAGCCTAGAGGCCAGCCGAGTGCTCTGCCCAGGGAGGGGCCCTTCCCAGGGGTTCCTCCACCAGCCTTTCTTGTACTCAGTCCTCCTGTGGGGCCACTCCTCACCACCCCAACGTGTAAGAATCTCAGGCCCCTGTTCTCAGCCAGACAACCAGCTATCACAAACAGCCGGGTCTGTGGCCAACACTCTCCTGTCATCCTTCAGTTCCATTTATCTTTCACCTGTCCCCGTCATTTCCACTCTCCCTTTCACCATCTTCTCCATCCTCCCTGCTCAGTGGGATCCATCCATTCCTCTTTCCTTTCCCTCATTTTCCACATTGAGGCTTTTTGCCTGGCCCATTTCCAGAAATAATCTGAAGTATGTTTCTCTCCCTAGATCTGAAAATAACAAGTTTAATTCTTACTATGTGCCAGGCTCATGCACCTCATTACAAATTCACGTGGGGCACTTATCTTCATCCTCATGTTACAGAGAAACAGGCTAATCAATAGGTCCCTAAGCTTCAAGGCCAAGTAGCAGAGCCAGATTTCTGTGACTCCTTCTGTTCCATGCTGCTTCCCTCACTCTCAATGGCCAGGCCTGGCCACGCCCGGGTTTCAGCGAGCTTAATTTCTTCCCAGGGTCTATTCCCCTCCTGGTGTCAGAAGCCCTTTGTTGTGCACATGGAAGATGAGCATTGGCTGGTCTCAGGACCTGGTCCCCTGCTGGCTAGAGATGCGCTCCCTCTCCCATACGTCCCCAGGGATGCTCTCAAGTGCTGGTCAGACTGACACCTAGGAGGAGTTGGGGCAGGGAAGACCCAGGCACAGAGCCTGCTGAAAATGATCCCAGCTTGAGGAGGGGCCTTGGGAGCGGGGTATGACACCCCGAATGATGCCCTTTTTCTCCAATCCAGCCTACTGCTCTCTCTGGGTGTGGAAGGCCAGGGGACCCAGTCTTGGACAGAGCACTTTAGATTGCCCTGTTGCAAAGGGAAAGCCTTTCCCAGCTCTCAGGTCTGTGCTCCTCTCCCCGCAGATGGTGGCTGGTCAGCCTGACTCTCCCAGATGCCAGGGGCTGAGGGCAGAAGGCAGATGTGGCTACCACTCTCCATTAGCACCACCCTGTGACCTCCCCCAGCTTCCCCTGCTTTTGCTATGGTCAATCTAATCCCAGCCTGTGGACAGCAGCTACCTTTGCTCTTTTTCCCTGAGCAATAAGAGGGGCACAAGTACAGAAAATAATTTAATAGAGAAACAACGAATTACAGTTTTTACACCCAGCCTCCTATAGGGAGGACAAACTCTTGCCCCAAGGAGGCATTTAAGGATAGAAGGGTTGGAAGTCATCAACACCTCTCTGACCATTTAAAAGACACCTCTAAATAACTCTAGGTGTGTACATCCTCCAGGTTCAATTCACTTTGTCCTCAGAAGCACCCATGTTGCTGAGGTACAGCGGCCCCACTGGAGAAGTGGGAGATCCAGGCCAAGAACTGGGCATCGTGGAGCCATCCTCTGCAGCCTGATGAGTCAGGCAGTCCCCAAGCCTCCCCCATCCAGGCCCAAACTCCAGTGCAAAGCCCACTCTGCACTAGTGTGGTGTGTTCCCAAAGAGGAATGGAGGTAGGAGGGGAGAGGATTGAGGACTCCTCCCCTATCCTCCCCAGGCCATAGCAGGAGCAAGGCATGGGCTTCTCAAATTTGCCCCACCCCTATAAAGGATATTATTTGTCATGCTTGAAGGATTAATTTAAAGTTCTGAGATTGGTGGGCAAACGTGAGCTCCCAGGAAGGGTGGTGAGTTCCATGGGCTGAGTGTATACTGTGGGCTGGGTGGCCCGTGGGGGGTCTTGGAGTGCCCACTTCAGTGCAAGGACGGAGGTGAGTTGGAATAAGGAATCCCAGGAACAGTGGGCCCAGGGCATGGTTGCTGGCCAGCAAGGAAAAGGCAGGAGCAGAAGTAGTACCCTGCAGGGTGCCACTTATCCTCTTCTTGAGCAAAAAACGATAGAAGACTTCATGCTCTGCAACCCTCAAATAACAAAGGTCTCATGAAGGAAATACTATTCTCCCCAAATCCTGCCCCTCCCCCTGGGGCCAGGGCCCAGAGCCCAGAGCTCCCAGCATACAACTGGGCCACCAGACCCTCTGGGGACCTGGGATGTTAAGTCTCACAGCTGCCCATTAAAGAAGACTGTTCCCCAGGGTTGCAGAGGGCCACTTAATTTGGGACATTAGCCTGAGTTAGTGCACCCCTCCACTCCAGGCAGCTTGTGTCTGTCCAGTCATCCTCTGAAGTCACTGCAGGGTACATGCTATGGAGAGTTAAGAGAGGGTCAGTCTCAGGCCTGACAAGAGAGGCAGTGTGTAGGCCACCCACCCCACCCCAGGCTTTGCTTTCCCTTAGAAGGAGGGTTGGACCCCAAGACAGGACTCACAGCTACGAACAGATTCCAGCAGCCCCTCTTTATCCAGGGTCTCTGCTTCCCAGCGAGACTCCCTCATCTGTGGGACATTAAGGTGGCACAAGGGGTGAGAGGCAGCCACAGACAGACACAAGAGTCACAACCAACAGCTGACGAGCAACGAAAGTGTGAAAGACAGACATGGGATGGAGATTGGAGGACAGATGGCTACAAGTGGAGAGGAGCAGAACCCATAGCCCTTGCCCCCAACATGGCCCCCAGGACCCACCTTGATCTGCTCCTTCAGGTATTCAGCTCGAGCCATGAGGTTCTGAACCTGCTGAGGGAAGACATGCCCTTGGGGTTGGGGGGAGCTTCCAACTGAACTGTTCCATAGTCCTGATGCTCTCCAGAACCCCCTACCCCATTAGAGCAACCTCCCGCTGAGTCCCTTCTCTGCTCCTTCTTCTAAAGCCTTCCCGGCTGCAACAGACTAGTAGACACTCTGCTGCTGGGTTCCCAGATCCTCCATTGCCCTGATCTGAGTACCGAGCCCTAATGGTTTGACTCCTAGGCCTGGAACATCCTGAGAGTAGGGAACCCCAGAGGGAACCCAGGGAGGTTCCCCCCAGATACAAGGAGGGTAGAAGCGGAAGAGGAAGCCCCTCCAACCCTCACATCCCCAGTGAGCACCTCAGTATGAAGCAGCTCCCGCCTCCGGCCTGAGGGCTCCGCTGAAAATAGAGAGCATGTGGTGAGAGGACAGCAGCCGAGGGCCCCATGGGACATTGGGGGAGGGGGGGCTCACCTGCCAGCAGCAGCAGCAGCTCCCCTAGGCTGTGCTGGTACAGGTCCAGGGCGTCCTGCTCCCGACCAGTTTCCTCCTCCTACAGCCACATGACACCAGGTCATTTAGGGTCACAACCTGAATCCCTCCCTACCGCACCAAGACTCCTCCCACTGGCACCAACCTTGGCCATGGCAGCTGAAGCCACTTCCAGGGCAGCTAGGAGGCGTGGCTTGTCCTGGGCCATCTCTGGGATGAAGGGACAAATGCTCAGAGGGAGGGAAGCAGCTTGGTGTGTCACCACAGAAGGCCTATCTCAACCTACACCCAGTCAGGCTGCAACGAGGTTTGCTAAGGGCTTGACAGGCCAGCCAGGAAATGGAGCCTACCTCTAAGCAGGTCTCGGGCAGAGGTCCCCTGCCTAAGCAGGGCCTGATTAGAGGAGGAAACGATGGTCTTGAGCTCCTCAGCCCGGGACACGTACTGCCCCACCTGTAGAAGGGAAAGGGCCTCAGAAGGAGCTGCCTCGCCTCATCCTCCTCCCTGGCCAAGTCCTCCCTCTGAGTCCCCCAAGCTATAAAGATGTCAAGGGTTGGGTGGCACCTGTGGCTCAGTGAGTAGGGCGCTGGCCCCATAGACAGACGGTGGCAGATTCAAACCTGGCCCCAGCCAAACTGCAACAAAAGTATAGCCGGGTGCTGTGGTGGGCGCCTGTAATCCCAGCTACTTGGGAGGCTGAGGCAAGAGAATCGCCTAAGCCCAGGAGCTGGAGGTTGCTGTGAGCTGTGATACCACGGCACTCTACCAAGGGCAACAAAGTGAGAGTCTATTGAGGCTGGCCTACCACCTTCCCAGATCTCTGTATGGGACAGGAGAAGTCATTCACCAGAGCCGTGGGCCCTCACCCTCACTCACCCCTCATGGGGACTCTACCCATTCACCTTTGCTTTAATCGCCTCCCTCCGCTGGGCATCCACTTCATCTGCAGAAGGTAGGGTTTACATGAGGAGTCTGGGGGGCCCTGCCCCACACAAACCCTCTGGAATCCCCCAAGGTTTATGCTCTGCTTTGTCTTCTGTAAAATTCTGGATGGGGAACTTCTGGACTCCATCCACTGCAGCTATAGATGACTGGGCCTGCTGCACCCAGGGGTTCTAGGCACAGCCTGGGACTCACAGTGCAGGGCAGGCACGAAGAAGTCCAGAGCCTTGCAGTAGAGAGATAAGGCGGTTGCTGCGTCCCCCTCTTGGTCCTTCTTCACAGCCTGCACCACCAGGGCAGTCTGGGGGCCAGGCAGACCAGGAATCAGGTCCACTTCCCTACTCTCCCTCATTCCCCAGGACGGGGGAGGATCAGCTGCCTCTGCTAGGCGAAGTCACCCATCACCACCAAAGGGGGCAAATGAGACCCCCAACCTACTCCCAGCCCACCCCATCTCCATGCCCCTGCTCACTGCTTTTGCCAGGCTCTCCCCACTGGGCATGTGTTCTAGGTCTACCCAGGGGTGGGCAAAGAAGTCTTGGAAGGAGATGCGATGGCTGGGGTCCCGCTCCAGGAGCCGCTGTAGCAGATCCCGGCAGTCTCGGGAGAGCAAGGGCCGCAGGGGGAGCTGCAGAGAGGGGGAGGATGGGTATAGGTCCCACTGGGCTCCAGCCCCACAGCGCCCAGCCTTGGGTTCTGTTAGAAACTCCAGAGATACATGTCTAACAAGGGGAGAATCTGTGACGTGGGAGGAAACAGTCTGTGGGGCAGACCCTTTGCTGCGTGTTGCGGGCTAATCTGAATCCCCGGGACCTGCAGTCCAGAGAGTACCTGACTACCAGGAAGGCTATCTGGTGCCCTGTGAAGGTGAGAGTGTGGTCTTACACCGCGGCCCTGACTCCTTCAGCCCCCAGTGGCCACTAAGGCTCTGCCAGACCCACCTCGATAATCCGGTTGCTGCGGATCTTCTCTTCCAGCTCTGAGAATGACCTGGAGGCAAAGGGGGGCTGCCCGAAGAGGGCCTCTGTGGAAGGGAGGTAGAGGGGATGCTGGGAGGGGATGGGGTCGAGCCTGGCCCTGCCCACTCCTGGGGAGGTGGCCTGACACCCCTCAGTGCCAGCAGAGTCAGAATCTCACTAGAACCCTCTAGGAATGGCCCAGAGAAGCCTTGTCTGAGGCCACACAGGGCAGGCCTCCAGGTCAGGGGCAGGGAAAAGAGGTCTCACCATACAGGATGACCCCCACAGACCAGAGGTCCACACGGGCATCGTACTGTCCCTGACACACCATCTCTGGGGCCATGTAGAGAGGGGAGCCACGGAGCACGTGCTTCTCATCCCAAGGGGACATGTGCTGTGCAAAGCCAAAATCTGCAGGCAAGAAATCAGACAGCAGGGCTCAAAATCTAGCTGCTTCCACTCCTGGCCTATGAAGCCGCACCCTGGGCTCCTCCCCACCCCCAGCCACACCAGGATCAACCCTGCTTCCTAGCCTGTGTTCATTGGCCTGGAATCCCCTGATATGTCTCCCTCTGGGGCTATAAATCCTACCAAGCCTGTGCAGCCCCCTTAGGCACTCTTTCCCCAGGAAGCCCACTGATCAAACTAGCCACATAAGACGAGGGCCTCCACCTTCTCTGGCCTCCAGCATCTAGCCAACTCTTGCTCAAATCTTATCAGAGGGTACAAACCACCACACACCACCCTGTGCTACCATAGATAAGAGTCAACAGTTGAGCCCCAATCTTGATGACAGACCAAGTCGTATCCTGATCACAGACTGATCTGTGATGCTGGTCCACACTGAATCCTGGCACCATTCCCAGGCTGAGCCCCAAACCTGGACACACAGTCCCAACTCGGCCATAGACTGAGCCTGAATTCCACCCATTAGCTGCTGGACTTGAGTGTGGATAGCCTGAGAAAGGTCCTACCTTTTGGTGACAGGGCTCATTCCTCAATCACTTAGGCTATTACTGTTTCATGACTCAATAGAGGACTCCATGAGAACCAGGGTTGCTGAGTGAGGCCAGGCACAGAGACATCCCTTTGTACCCACTCTCCAAACCTCATCCCTGCTGTTCTGGATTCAGACCTGCCAGTTTCAGGTGGGGCTTCTCCAAGGAGGTCAGCAGAATGTTCTGTGGCTTTAGATCCAGGTGAGAGATATTCCGTTCATGCAGAAACTTCAGGGCGCTAGCTGGGGAGCAGCACCCATGCAGAGGTCAGAGGAGCCCAGGTCCCACCTGCTCTTATCTCCCAGGCTTATATCTGCCTTGTTTCAGCCTGACTGTTCTGAATGCTTTGCATACAAGCAGCAGGCTTTCCTGCCACTGGAAAGTTTGCCACCCTTACCACAGTGTCCACTTTTCTCTCCTCTACCCCTTCAAAAGTCTCTACTCCTCCAGAAGCTTCCCTGAATACCCTAGCCCAGGGGTCCTCAAACTGTGGCCCGCGGGCCACATGAAGCGGTGTGAATTGCATTTGTTCCCGTTTTGTTTTTTACTTCAAAATAAGATATGTGCAGTGTGCATAGGAATTTGTTCATAGTTTTTTGTTTTTTTTTTTTAAACTATAGTCCGGCCCTCCAACGGTCTGAGGGACAGTGAATTGGCCCCCTGTTTAAAAAGTTTGAGGACCCCTGCCCTAGCCCTTTAGGATCTTGGCTCTTTTTGTTAGCACTGAATGTGGGCCCTACCCACTTGGCCTTGAATGTTCCACAAACTTCTTGTATTACATTCCACACTGTGGAAACATGAACCCCCTTCCCCCAGGCAGGGGCTCCTCCCTCATACCTAAAGTGGCATCCCTGGCTAAGGACAGCCACATGAGAAAGACAGCCCTAAAATTCCAACCAGGCAACTGGGAAGTGTGCCAAGGCTCTAAGCCCACACAGAAAACACAGGAAGGCGTATCAGGCTGGGGTCAGGGGCTTTTACCCAATTGTTGCATGAAGACACGAGCCACCTTCTCAGGCAGAATCCTGCGGGTGTGGATGAAGCGTGACAAGTCACCCCCTGCGCAGAACTCCATGATGAGGTAGATGTTGTCACTGTCCCACTGTGGTTAGAAGTAGAGTAGATAGCCTGAAGAGGGTGTCCCTCCCCCAGACTCCTTTGGGAGTAGCCCCACCGCAGGCCTGCACCTGGAAGTCTTTCAGCTGCACGATGTGGGGGTGTCGAATGCCCTTCAGGATCTCAATCTCTGTCAGGAGGTTTTCCACTGACGCCTTGTTCAGACTTTTCTTGGCCACACACTTTATGGCTACCACCTCACGAGTGTCCTTCTGGGGGAAGAGGATTTGGAAGATCTGCCTTGAGGGGGCCAGGGCCCGTGCCTGGCTGGAAGGGTTCTGGTTCCATAACCCCGTGCCTCCTCTTTGGGGCTATTCTCTTCACACTAGCATCCAGGCTTCCCAACTTCCCTTTCTCAGCACGAGGCATCTGGATTCTGGAATCCTTGCTTCCCAATCCTTTGCTACGTAAGCCCTGCTTCCTTGCATTCTAGAGTGCCCCGCAGAGGCATGTCACCTGATTGTTCTAGAACTGCCCACTCTGCCTCCTAACTGGGTCCAGCTTTCTAGAGCCCTGTCCCAGACTCTTCCCAACCCACCTGTAGCCTCCGTTTTCAGCCCGTTCTTTAGCCACTAATACCGAGGCCCCACTGAGGTCTCCACCTGAGCATCAGGACAAAACAAGTGTGTGTAGGTGTGTTTACTTTTAAGATGCAAGAGAGAAACTCAGCTTCTCTACTGAGGGTCAGATCCGGACGAGGCGGGCCGCCTGGCCCTACTGTTATCACGCCGTCCCTGACATGTGCTAGTCTCCCTAGTCGGCACCCACTTGGCTTTGCTCGGGGTTGGCGGGCACAGGGGCCAGGTGCCCGGCGCCGCCCACACCCACCTTGGCGTAGGCCTTGTACACCGTGGCGTACGTGCCGCTGCCCAGGCGCTCGGTGAGGATGAAGCCGTCCAGGCGCGGGGGCCCCCAGCCCAGCCCCGCCATCCCGGCCGCCCCGCGCCTGTCCAGACGCTTCCTGGTTGCCGGCGCGCGTTCTGGCCGAGAGAGGGGCGGGCAGAGCGCAGGGCTGCGGCCTGGCCTCCCTGCTGCCTCCACGCTGCCCCCAGCGCCGCCCGCCGGAAGTGCAGCGCCTGGCGCGGAGGGCGGGGCCGGCCGGCGTGAAGGGGAGCGACTCCGCCTCCCCCGGGGCTCTTCCTCTGCACCTCCTGGGCCACGCCGCCCTGGAAATCACTCGACCGGTCAATCCCTGTTAGCCCCATTTGGGGGCACTGAGGCCCCCGCAAGCCGAACGGAAGTGATAGAGGATGGCAGACGCAGTCTGCTGGGGAATCCTGGCCAGGTGCAGATGTGCCTAGAGATCAGCCACGTGAGGGCGAGAGGAGGACCCGGTGGAGGTGTGTGGAGTGGAGGGGAGAGTCAAGGGGGTCCCTTGAGGTCCCTCCCTAAGACCAGTGGCTCTGGCCCGGCGCGGTGGCTCACGCCAGGCATCCTTGCACTCTGGGAGGTCGAGGAGGGTCCCGTACCCGGCCTCTAAAAATAGCCGGACGTTGCGGCAGGTGCCTGTAGTCCCAGCTACTTGGGAGGCTGAGACAAGAGAATCACTTAAACTCAAAAGTTTGAGGTTGCTGTGAACTAAGATGCACTCTACCCAAGGTGACAAAGTGAGACTGTTTAGAAAAACCCAGCGGCTCTGAAAGTAGAGGTACTGTGATAAGGAAGTGCCTATGGAAAGTCACTTTCCCCAAGACTCCCAATCTGTCTTTCACTCTTCGGCCTTAAGGGCTTGATAGACAATGTGTCACAGACCAGTCAGTGAGCATATTCAAGTCCCCCTCACCCATCCTAGGAAAACCTCAGCCCCTAACACTACCTGACCACTAAGTCCTCCCAACTCCACCAGACATTAGGACCAATGTTGTCTGAAAATGTCTTTATTTAAGCACAAAAAATTGAGACATAACATATACATTTGTACATGGAGGAAAAAAATACCAGAGGAGTTTACAAAATCCTAGTGGCTGCTGTTATCAATCAGCGCTCTGGGCCTGCCTGAGCTGGGGGAGAGCCTGAGGGCTGCCTCAGGGTGGGGCCCAGATCTCAAAGGCAGGCCCAGAGAAGTTCCTTCCGTCCACACGTCCACTCCTGTAGCCTCTCAAGGACAAGGTGCAGGTTTTGTCAGTGGATTCCTAGGTGCATGTCAGAGGGACACACCCCAGTGTGGGTAAAAGGTGACCTAGACTTATGGCATGGGAGAACACTCAGAAAGATGGTTCATCAGTCGTGCCCAAAGGATGTTCATCAGCTCTGGATGATTTCATTGCCCTAAGTCATACAAGCTGGATATTGCTGGGGAAGGGGAGAACGAGGCTAAGGCACAGGGCAGTGGATCCTCAGGAGCGGAAGTCAAACAAACCATAGCAGGACAGTCAGACCCCACCCTCCTGGACGACCGCCAAAGGCTGAGCAGGATAACTTGGGGTCAGTGTTCTCCCGTTCCTATCCCCAAATCCTGACCAACTGCATTGCACATTCAGAAAGTCTGAAGAAAGTAGAGCTCAGAGAGGGCCCCAGAGGGCATAAGGTGCCTAAATGGCTGTGAATCTGTTAATGAGGAACATGAGGCAGGGGAGAGCCTGGGGCTCTGATCTGGGGAAGAGTCGTCTACCTACCCAGACTGCAACTTGCTAGAAGTGGAGTTTGTGGGAGGCTGGTCCTAGCCTGGCCAGGAAGGGCAGGGCTGTGGAAGCCACAGACGGTGTCTGTGAAGCCAAATTCAGCTCTAGCCTGCTGGGGGAGGAGTGGAGTCATAAGACCCTGGCAGAAAACTCCAGCTGGGGTGAGCCCAGTTCAGCCAGTGATCCTAAGTGTGTGGAGATGTCTGAGTGTGTATAAGGGGAGAGAACTGCCTCCTGAGAGACAAAATAATCCTACCAAACCACCACTAGAGAAGGAAAGACAGCTTTGATTTTGTTTGTGTGTGTAAAAAAAAGTCCCTGTCACTCCCTCCTCTTCCAAGGAGAGCTTGTTGCTGAGGAAGGAAGAGCCACTGTGAGACCTTTGCCAGGTCCATGCTGGGCAAAACCACCATATAAGGCACCCATGGATAGTGCAGTCAGAAGGTAGGTGAAAGAAAAGGCCAGGGCAGAGGGAAGAGAGTGAAGAGGACTAATTCCCCTGGAATGCTCCGCGGGCTGCAGAAGAGGCAGCGCTGCGGAAAGTTCTGTTGCTGAAGATGCCCTGGGAAAACTCCTCTTGGGCCTGCTGGAAGCTGGCCCCGGTCCGGCGGTACAGGGAGTGCACCTGGGGAAGGAGACAGAGGTGAGAAGAGCCTGCCCTCTGGGCCCCCAGGAACCTTGCCATGCAGGTTATGGTACCAGAGAGGTCACCAGAAGCCCAGTACTCCCTCTAGGGCCTTGGAAAAAGGTGCTGCATCTTTGGGGGCCCAGGCCCTGCTGCAGTGGTGAAGAAAATGTCATGGCAAAGGCAGGAGGGAGGTGCCTGCTTCCTCAGGTCTGCTATTGGCCTGGCATCCGCTACTCACCCGCTTTAGGAGGAAGAGGGAGAGCACAGCACAGAGGGTGAAGAAGCCAGCCACCACCATCATGATGATTGACACAGCCAAGGACTCTTGCTTCATGGTAGACAGGGCTGCAATCCAACCACTACAGAGGAAAGAAGAAGCCAGAGGGGGTAAAATGGGAGTGGGCCCCAGGAGTCCCTGTGAGGATCTCCAAGGGGCTGCTGCGTCCTGACCACCATCTTGGCATTTCTCCAGCAGAGGGAGCATTGGGGGCCACAGCCCTAGGCCTGTGAGAGGCCAGGCCTCCATGAAGGTTGACAGACCCACACTGCCCCAGCTTGTCCTCCCCTGGGGCCTCAGAGATGGATTCACCTGGGAGAATCTTCTAGTTGTATCAGGTATAGAAGGGAAGATGTGGCTGCTACCAATTCATAGTCAGGAGAAGCACTGGGCTAGGTCCTTTCCTGCTGCCTTGGGGTTGGGGGTCGGCAAAGAAAGCCTGGCTGCTCACTCCTGAGGACTAGCCAACGTGTTGTATTCATACTGTCACCTTAGCTGTCATGTTACCTTCCTCACCCTGATTCCCATAAAAGGAATATCCTCACATTTCCTGATTTCAACTTACTGTGAAGCTATAGTAATCAAAGCAGCGTGGGACTGGCATAGGATCAATAGATCAGTGGAGTAGAATAGAGTAAACTCATATGTCTACAAATAATTTTTGACAAGGGTGCCAAAATTATTCAAAAGAAAGAATTGTCTCTTCAACAAATGGTAGTAGAACAAATGGATTTTTTTTTTGGTAGAGACAGAGTCTCACTTTATCACCCTTGGTAGAGTGCCGTAGCGTCACACAGCTCACAGTACCCTCTAACTCCTGGGGTTAGGCAATTCACTTGCCTCAGCCTCCCGAGTAGCTGGGACTATAGGCTATTTTTATATATATATTTTTTTGGTTGTTGCAGTTTGACTAGGGCCAGGTTCAAACCCACCATCCTTGGTATATAGGGCCGGTGCCCTACTCACTGAGCCATAAGCACCGCTCACAAATGGACATTCTTATATAGAACAATGAAGTTGGATCCTTACTTTAATCATATGCTAAAATGGATCAAAGACTATATCTTCAAAGAAGATATATAAATGATCAACAAGTACATAAAAGATGCTCAAGGACAGCGCCTGTGGCTCAAGGAGTAGGGCGCCGGCCCCAAGTACTGGAGGTGGTGGGTTCAAGCCCGGCCCCGGCCATAAACTGCAACAACAAAAAAAGCGTAAGAGATGTTCAATGTCATTAGACATTGAGGAAATGCTAATCAAAACTACAATGAAATACCATATCTCTAGTTGGCTATAATTTAAAAAATGTTTATAATAAAAAAAGGAAAATAACAAATGTTAGTACTATGATTTGAATGTGTCCTCCAAAAAGCATGTGACAATGCCATGGTTTGAATGCATCCCCCTTAAAAATAATGTATTGGGACCGGGCACGGTGGCTCACACTTGTAATCCCAGCACTCTGGGGGCCCGAGGCAGGTGGACTGCCTGAGCTCACCAGTACGAGACCAGCCTGAGCAAAAGCAAGACCCCATCTTTAAAAATAGCTGAGTGTTGTGGCAGGCACCTGTAGTTCCAGTTATCCAGGAAGCTGAGGCAAGTGGATCGCTTGAGCCCAAGAGTTTGAGGTTGTTGTGAGCTGGGCATCACAGCTATGCACATCATAGCACTCTACTGAAAGTGACAAAGCGAGACTCTGTCTCAAACAAAACAAAACAAAACAAATGTATTGGCAACTTAATCCTAATCCAACAGTGTTGGGAAAATGGGGGTTCACTGGAGGTATTTAGGTCATGAGGGCTTTACCCTCAGGAGGGGATTAATCTTGATTATAAGAGGAATGGAGCTTCCAGTTCAATCTCTTGCTCTCTCTTGCCATGTGATATTTTCCACTATATTATGGTGCAGCAAGAAGGCCCTGAATAGATGCAGCTTCTCAATCCTGGACTGCCCAGGCTCCAGAACTGTGAGCCAAATAAACTTCTATTGTTGATAAATGACCCAGTCTGAGTGTTCTGTTACAGCAACACAAAATGGACTAAGACATTTGGTGAAGATGAGGAGAAACTAGACTCTCATATATTACTGCTGGGAATGTAAATTGATTCAGACACTGTGGGAAATAGTTTGGTGGTTCCTCCGTAAGTTAAAGAGGCCAGGCATGGTGGCTCACACCTGTTATCCTAGCACTATGAGAGGCCAAGGCAGGAGGATTACTTGAGGTCTGGAGATCAAGACCAGACTGAGCAAGAGTGAGGTCTCATCTCTACAAAAAATAGAAAAAAATAGCTAGGCACAGTGGCACATGCCTATAGTCCCAGCTGAGGCTGAGGGATGAAGGATGGCTTGAGCCTAGGAGTTTGAGGTTGTAGTGAGCTAGGATGATACCACTGCATTCTAGCCTAGGGCAAAAAAAAAAAATTTTTTCAATACAAAATTACCTTTATCTTATGACCCAGCAATTCTACTCCTAGGCAAATATCAAAACAAGTTGAAAACAGATACTCAAACAAAAAATCATGCCTATAACTTTAGGATTTCGGGAGGCTTAGGCAAGAGGACCGCTTGAGACCAGGAGTTTGAAACTGGCTTGGGCAATGTAATAAGACCCCATCTCTACAAAAAATAAAAGCAATGGCTCAGCACCTGTAAGCTCAGCGGCTAGGGCGCCAGCCCCATACACTGGAGCTGGTGGGTTCAAACCCAGCCTGGGCCTGCCAAACGACAATGACAACTACCACCAAAAAATAGCTAGGAGTTGTGGCAGGCGCCTGTAGTCCCAGCTACTTGGGAGGCTGAGGCAAGAGAATTGCTTAAGCCCAAGAGTCTGAAGTTGCTGTGAGGTGTGATGCCACGGCACTCTACCAAGGGTGACATAGTCAGACTCTGTCTCTAAATAAATAAATAAATAAATAAAATTAACTGGCACATGCCTGTAGTCCTTAACTACTTGAGAGGCTGGGGCAGAAGGATCACTTGAGCCCAAGAGTTAGGGGTTGCAGTGACCTATGATAATGTCACTGCACTCCAGCCTGGGTAACAGTGAGACCCTATCTCAAAAACAAACAACAAAAAAGTTTATACATGTTTATAGCACCACTATTGACAACAGTAAAAAGGTAGAAAAACAACACAAATGTCCATCAATAAATGGATAATCAAAATATGATATATCCAGGCTGGGTGCAGTGGCAACACACCTATAATCTTAACACTTTGGGAGTCTGAGAAAGGAGGGATGCAGGGGGACAGGAGTCAAGACAAGTTTTCATAATGCATCAAGACCCTGTCTGTACAAAAAAAAAAAAAAAAAAAAATTTTTTTTTAAAGAAAGATTCTCAAGTTGTCACCCTGGGTAGAGTACTGTAGTATCATAACTCACAGCAACCTCCAACTCCGGCTCAAGTGATCCTCTTGCCTCTGTTTTTCTATTTTTAGTAGAGAGGGGGTCTTACTTTTGCTCAGGCTGGTCTCAAACTCCTGACTCAAACAATCCACCTGCCTCCTTGGTATCCCAGAGTGCTAGTATTATAGGCATCAGCCACTGCGCCGAGGCTAGAGAAAAAAATTTTTAAATTAAGCTGGGTATCCAGTTGCTCAGCTGGCTGTAGCAGGATTGCATAAGCTTAGGATGCTATAGTAAGCTACTTTCAGGCCATTGTACTTCAGCCTGTGTAACACAGGGAGACCTTGTTTCTTTAGAAAAAACAAAAACAAAAAAACAAATGCCCAGGTGCGGTGGCTCATGCCTCTAATTCTAGCACTCTGGGAGGCCGAAGCAGGTGGACGGCCTGAGCTCACAGGTTTGAGACCAGCCTGAGCCAGAGCAAAAATAGCCAGGCATTATAGAAGCATCTGTAATCCCAGCTACCTGGGAGGCTGAGGCAAGAGAATCGCTTGAGCCCAAAAGTTTGAGGTTGCTGTGAGCTATGATGCCACAGTACGCCATCAAGTATAACAAAGTGAAACTGTCTCAAAAAATAAAACAAACAAAAAACCCCCAGAAAAACAGAATACCCATACAATAGAATATTATTCAGACATAAAAAGAAAAGAAATAGGCCAGGCACAGTGGCTCACACCTGTAATACTAGCACTCTGGGAGGCTGAGGTGGGTGGATTGCTTGAGCTCACGAGTTTGAGACCAGCCTGAGCAAGATTGAGACCTTATTTCTACTAAAAAATAGAAAAACTAGCTGGGTATAGTAGCACATGCCAGTACTCTCAGCTACTTGGGAGGATAAGGCAAGAGGATCACTTGAGCCCAGGAGTTTGAGGTTGTCATGAGCTATAATGCCAGGGAATTCAATCCCAGGGCAACAAAGGGAGAGTATGTCTCCAAAAGAAAAAAAGAAAACATTATGCTAAGTGAAGGAAGCCAGATACAAAAGAAAAGACCACATAGCACCTGATTCCATTTACATGAAATTTCCAGAATAGGTAAAGCCATAGAGAAAGCAAGCAGTTAAGTGGCTGCCAGAGCCTAGGGAAGGAAGGAGTGAGGAGTGCCTGTTTACTGCGTACGGCGTTTCTTTTTTGGAGCCGCCGCACCTGTCTCCGTATCAAGAACTAAATGATAGGAATGACTATAAAACACTATAAATGTACTAAATGCCACAGAATTGTATAGTTTCAAATGGATTCAGTGGTAAATAAAATAATAAATGTTATGTTATGTATATTTCTTTTTTTTTTTTTTTTGAGACAGTTTCATATGTCTCCCTCAGTAGAGTGCCGTGGCATCATAGCTCACAGCAACCTTAAACTCCTGGGCTTAAGCAATTCTCTTGCTTCAGCCTCCCAAGTAGCTGGGACTACAGGAGCCTGCCACAATGTCCGGCCATTGTTGTAGTTGCAGTTGTTGTTTAGCAGGCCTAGCCAGGGTTCAAACCTGCCAGCTCTGATGTATCTGGCCGGTGCCCTAACCACTAAGCTATGGATGCTGAGCCAATGTTATGTGTATTTTACAATTAAAAATAGGGGATTGCCGAGCGCGGTGGCTCACGCCTGTAATCCCAGCACTGTGGGAGGCTGAGGCGGGAGGATTGCTTGAGCTCAGGAGTTCGAGGCTTGTCTGAGCGAGAGTGAGACCCCAACTCATGAAAAAAATGGCAAAACCCAGCCAGGCACCGCAAAGAGTACCTGTAATCCCAGCAGCCTTGGAAGTTGAGGCAGCAGGATAGAACTCTGCCTCGACAAAAAAAAAAAAAAAAAAAAGGTGATAAAGGTGATTATGGGCGGTACCTATGGCTCAGTGGGTAGGACACTGGACCAATATACCGAGGGTGGCGGGTTCAAACCCACCCCCAGGCCAAACTGCAACAGAAAATAGCCAGGCATTGTGGCGAGTGCCTGTAGTCCCAGGTACTCGGGAGGCTGAGGCAAGAGAATTGCCTAAGCCCAGGAGTTGGACGTTGCTGTGAGCTATGATGCCATGACACTCAACCGAGGGCAACAAAGTGAGACTATGTCTCAAAAAAAAAAAAAAAAGTAGGGGATTATATCCACCTACTCATGGATGTTGTGAGGCACCAACAGAAAATGGCTAGAGAGTGGGCAGTGCCTGTGGCTCAAGGAGCAGGGCATTGGCCCCATATACCAGGGGTGGTGGGTTCAAGCCTGGCCGCAGCCAAAACTACAAAAAAAATAAAACCTATTTAAAAAAAAAAAGGAAAAGAAAAAAGTCAGAGAGGGTTTTGGGGAGGCATTAGGAGGTGCAGAACTCACTGAGGTAGACCCAGGCAGGGCAGTGAGGATGGACCCAGGGCCAGAATCCAAGCTTTCTGATTCCTAGTCCAGGAGCAAGGAGCAGTTACGTGTCACAGCTTTTCTATCAGGGCCTTGCTTAGGGCAACAGTGAAATTTGGTCATTGGTCAAAAGGGGCCAGATGAGACAGCAGGGCCAGAAGGAAGAGGGGCATAGGCATAGGAGGGCAGTGTGTGCTTGCTTGGCGGGCGAGGAAAGGCAGCTCTCCTCTCCCTCTGAACTTGCAGCTCTGTCCAAACGAGGGGACTAAGGCTCTCCGCCAAGTGCCAGCCTGACCTTTCTGCAATGCTCCCTGTGCACTGAGGCAGAAAGGAAAATATCAGCCATCAGCTTTTCTTTTTTTTTTTTTTTTGAAACAGAGTCTCACTCTGTTACTGTGGCTAGAGTACAGTAGCATCGTCATAGCTCATAGCAACCTCAAACTCCTGGGTTCAAGTGTTCCTTCTGCATCAGCCTCCTCAGTAGCTGGAACTATAGGTAACATGATGCTCAGCTAATTTTTCTATTTTTAGCATAGATGAGGGTCTTGCTCTTACTCAGGCTGGTCTTGAACTCCTGAGCTCAAACAATCCTCCCATGTTGGCCTCCCAGGGTTCTAGGATTACAGGCATGAGCCACTGAGCCCACCCAATCAATGAGGGCAGTGAGAAGAAGCCTGGCCAGGCCAGGCTAGGGCCCTGTCTCCTGAAGTTATAAGGCTGCTGGAGAAAGTCACAGCTTAGGATCAGCCTCCAGTATAGTGCGGCAGGAGAAAAGAAAGGCTGCAATCTAGTACAAGAAAGCCCTGATAGCCTAAAGATTCAAGTCAAGTTCACCCACAACACCCTAAAAAGTGGAGCAAGGAAAGATGATGAGTGGCTACTGATTGGTGAAGGACTAGAGAGAGGACCCAAAGCTGGCTCACTACCTCTCTCCTGCCACAGGAGAAGCAAGGTCCTGTGGGACTCTCTGAGGCAGCTAGGAAACAGGGCAAGAGAGGCTGAGCCCCACATCCAAAGCCTAATTCTCACTGTGATGCCCCAGATCTCACCTGTCCCCCAGGCCAGGGATGCCAACCAACTGGATGACGTAGATCCCTATTTGACAAAAAAATACAAAGAAGAACACGAAGAAGCTGAAGGAGTTGTCAGATCTGTGGAGAGAAAGGGAAAAAGAAGTCACAAGAGGGCTTGGGCCATGTTCCTCAGCATTCCTTACCTGGTGACATCTCTCCTCACCAAGAGCCAGGAGGCACCATGGGCAAGGGACAGAACTCTATGGGACAGCCAAAATGTCCAAGAGGACAACATACACACGGACATCTACCACCATAATCAGGAAGGTCTTGCCTTTCACTGCCCTCCAATTTAAAATTTTTTTTTTTTTTTTTTTTGCAGTTTTTGGCCGGGGCTGGGTTTGAACCCACCACCTCCATCATATGGGGCCGGCGCCCTACTCTGTTGAGCCATAGGCACCACCTTAATTTTTTTTTTTTTAGAAAGTCTCACTTTGCCGCCCTCAATAGAGTGCCAAGGTGTCACAGCTCACAGCAACCACCAGATCTTGGGCTTAGGCAATTCTCTTGCCTCAGCCTCCCCAGTAGCTGAGACTACAGGCGCCCGCCACAACGTCCGGCTATTTTTTTATTGCAGTTTGGCCCTAGCCAAATTTGAACCCACCACTCTTGGTATATGAGGCCGGCACCCTACTCACTGAGCCACAGGCGCCGCCCTGCTCGCCAATTTAAAGGGTCAATGCTTGAAGCCTTCCTCAAAGAGTTGATAAAGTTGCTTCCCCAAAAGACAAAATAAAGATGGACCACTTCCCCTCCTGGAGTGTTCAGGCAAGAAAATCTAAGCCAAAGGCATAGATCTTTAATAATAAAACTGGGCAGCTAGGAAACAGGGCAATAATAAAACTATTTTTTAGGCGGTTCCTGTGGCTCACTGAGTAGGGTACTAGCCCCATATACTGAGGGTGGTGGGTTCAAACCCGGCCCCAGCCAAATTATAACAAAAAAATAGCTGGGCGTTGTGGCAAGTACCTGTAGTCCCAGCTACTTGGGAAGCTGAGGCAAGAGAATCGTCTAAGCCCAAGAGCTGGAGGTTGCTATGAGCTGTGACGTCACAGCACTCTACCAAGGGTGACAAGGTGAGACTGTCTCAAAAAAAAAAACAAACAACTATTTTTCAATAATAAAACTTCCAGGTGGAAGAAAAGATACTTGGGGAGTGGGCAAAACTCAAGGGCTGAGCCCCGCCCTCTTTGTGTGTCTTTGTGTCACGTAAGTGCAGTGAGGGTTCAGGGCCTACCAGGATCTCGGATGGTATGGTCGGCACTGCCTCAGCCACGCTTCCCCTCCCAGCCCTGAAAGCATCAATCTGAGGTACAACTACAAAATCCCTGGGTCTGTAAGGTGTCTCCATTAATGTTGACGATACCTCGGTGGGTGCTTGAGTTTTCAAGGAGCATAGTAAGCAAGGAGAGATAAGCCACTGAGCGCACCTGCCTGACACTCTCTGAGAAGAACACCTCAGAGCTCTCTAAAGAGGGTCCCTCCCTCTCCTCAGTGACTGAAATACCACTGCACCAGCCAGTGGTACAGTGGGTAGGGTGATGACAAGTAAGGCTCCTTATCCCATCTGCTCTGGCTAAGTGGAGAATGGGAAAGCAAAGTTCCCCACCATTCTATTCTGCTCTAAGACTAGGCTGGGGTCCAAAGGCCCATGGCCCCTTTAGCTTGCTACCTGGGATGCCAGCCAAACCCTCACCTCATGCCCCCAGCCCCACTCACCGAAAGGCCTTATAGATGGGTCGGTACCAGCAAAGGAAGGCACAGGGGGTGAAGATCACAAACCACAGGATCGAAAGGCCAAAGTCCACTCCATTGGAGGGGCTGCCTGAGAACCAGGCCATGCAGGCAAGCAGGTTCAAAAACAGAGTCACTGAATGCACTGGGGAGGGGAGAAGAGAGAGATGGCTGTGCCAAGGTGGTTGAAGGGCTCCCCACATGGCAAGCCACTCCCTAGGAGAGGTGAGATCTGTGCTGTGAGGGCAGTTGCAGAAGTGGAGGACCTTGGCCTGTATCTAGGCAGGGATAGTTCAATAGTTCCCAAATCCTGGTTTTCTGGGACATTAAAACCAGGGACCAAACTAAGTTCCTGAGAGGTGATGGGATAGCTCAGGTTTAGGGGAGAGGGAGGATCCTTGGGGAAGTTTTTCTCTTAGCAAGTCTTTCCCTGGCCCTTGATGGTCCTTAGATGTATAGGGAGAATTTTTCCTCACCCCTTGGAGACCCAAGGGGCCTGTCAAGAGGGGCAGCCTTCACTTGAGAAGGCCTTTTTAGTGCAGTGAGCTCCACCTGGGAGTCTATGGCTAGTCCCATACTGCCTGATCTGTAGGTTGGACTGCCCCTTTCAACAAGGTTCCTAGACAGGGAGTGGCCGGTGGGCAGAAGTCACCTCCCCAAGCCAGCCAGCCCCTGAGGCAGGGTGGCATCAGCAGAGAGCTGCACATTAGTGAGGAGCAGCCAGAGCAAAGATGGGGAGCTCAAGTCTCACCCTCTTCACCCTTGAGCACAGAGGGGAAGAGTAGGACTCACACATCCAGAGATAGTACAGCATCTTGCATATCCGCTGGTAGTCGGCAGGGATCTCTGTGGAGAAATCCTGGTAGAAGCAGGGCTTGACAGGGCACCATGAGGGAAGGGGTGGCCAGTTGTTCTCTCTCACTGTGTGGTAAGAGGAAAGAGCAATGAGGTGAGGACCCAGCCTCAGAAGCAGCAATGGCCAGGTGCCATGGCTCGCTCACGCCTATAATCTCAGCACTGTGGGAGGCCAGGAGCATCGTTTGAGGATGGGAGCTCAAGACCAACATACACAAAATAGTGAGACCTTGACTCTACAAAAAATAAGAAAAATTAGCCGGATACTGTGGTGGACTCCTGTAGTCCCAGTTACCCAAAAGACTGAGGCAGGAGGATCACTGGAGCCCAGGAGTTCGAGATTACAGAGAACTGTGACTGCCCCACTCTAGCCTGGGCAACATAATGAGACCACGTTTCTAAAAAGAAAAAAAAAGGCTGGGTGTGGTGGCTCATGCCTGTAATCCTAGCACTCTGGGAGGCCGAGGCGGGTGGATCACTTGAGCTCAGGAGTTTAAGACCAGCCTGAGCAAGAGCGAGACCCTGTCTCTACTAAAAATAGAAAAACTGAGGCAAAAGGATGCTTGAGCCCAAGAGTTGGAGGTTACTGTGAGCTGTGATGCTGTGATGCCACGGCCCTCTTCCCAGGGCAACAGCTTGAGACTCTGTGGCAAGAAAAAAAAAAAAAAAAAAAGAAAGAAAAAAGAAGCAGCAGCGTTGAGGAGTGAGCACCATACCAGCAGTTTACAGGCCAAACCAGGGCTTCCAGAGGGGCTTTGGCAAGCTGGGACTGGGGTCTGCATGGAGCAAGGAGTGGAATGGGAAAGGATAATGGGACCCAAAGAGATACCCACAAGCTCACTCTAAGATAATGGACCCAAATGCACTGGAAAAACAGACAGTTAAATAATCTGAGTGACGGTTTTTAACAACTAGCCCGTAAGTATGACAACTTAGGTCATTATCATGAACAAGGAGTCATGATGCTATGCTATGGAAGAATCTTAGAGCTGGAAAGGAGTACCGAAATAATCCACATCCATTAGGATGACCCTGAAGGTCTTCTGACTCTCAACTTACTGCTCTCCCCAGGACCACACTGAAAGCTCCACAAAGCTCCAAGCTGCCCAGGAAGAAAGTGGTGCAGGGTGAGTGCTGGGAGGGCCCACCGTACAGGGCTCAGGACACTCCATTGCCCTAGGCAGGGCAGCCCCAGGGCAACAGCCTCCCTTACCATGCAAGTTGGCCGCAGAGTTCTGCAGCTCTCGTTCCTTGCGTTCAAGCTCGGCAGCTTTCCTGTCCAGTTCTTCCTGTTGCCGGAGCAGGCCTGCCTGGGCTGCAGATGCCACAGCCTAGAGAGAAATGAGAAGGTGGGGACAGGGGGGAAGGGGGGATAGCCGGACACAAGAAAGTGTCAGCCTGGGCAGGCAGGAAGAAGAGTTTTGCCCTACACAGGAAAATGAAGAAGGGCATCCCAAACGTAGTCCCAACCCACAGTGTATTAGGTTCCAGAGACCATCATAGAGAGGCTAAGGAGACCTGTGTCCCACTGCCCCCACACCACTCTAGCCTCTTGGCCATTACCAGCATTATCAGGCTCTTCTCTCCCCTGGTCCCTAAGCTTGAAATAGGAGAACTACCCCCAGTGTTCCCCCTCCCCTCCCCAGTACCGCAGTCCAAGCAGAGTTCAGCGATAGTGAGCTTTGAAGGGATAAAGACCTCACAAAAGACTAACCTATAGCCAGACCTACCCAGAGACCTGAGCTTCATGTGAAGAGCCCAGGTGCTTATGTGTGAAGGGGGAATGGTGCAAACCTGCTAGCAGTGAGTGACAGGGGAGATACGTGAGGGCAAACTGTGTACTCGAGCCCTGGCATCTGTAAAAGCACAGGAGCTGCCTCCCTGATTCCCCCTGAACTGAGACTGGCTATACCCCAGGATAGCCCCTGAGGCATGGCCCTGCGCTGACTGGCTTTCGTGGTGTGTCGTCCAAGCTTATCTCCTCTTCAGGCAGAGCAAGGTCCCCAAGTAGGGCAATGGGGGACTGTAAGTAAGATTGAGCAGCCCTGGGCTGAACTGGCTGCTGCCACTATTTGGCCCAAGTTCCTCCTAGAGAATAAGAGTACAGTCCATTTTAGAAAGTAAATGTCAAACTGGTCATCTCATAGGATGACAAGCCAGGTATATGTACACACACACACCTCCAGAAGGAGCTCTCTAAGGAGCTACAGTTGCTTTCAGGAGGTTGAGTTCCAGGCACTCGGGGCAACTAGAAGTGACCACATTGGAGGTCTCAGTTTCCTCTCCCCAAAGTCTGTGAGTTCAGTTGAACAGGTCCCTACAGCCCACCACCCAGCTGACCGTCAGGGCAGCACCACACAAAAGGCGTGTTTCACCTCCACAGGCTCTGGGGCCCTCGAGGGTTGGGGGCCCTGCAGGCAGGCTCCAGGCACCTGCCCTCCCCCTGCTCATCTACACTTGGCCTACCTGCGGAAGCTTTCGCATGTAGCTGTCTCTGAGAATACTATCTCCTCCTAGTAGCATCTGCCTCTCTGAGAGCTCACTCACTGCCAGGAATCGAGTAGGCAGGAACTTGCTGGCCTGTCTAAGCAGGAGCTGCAACACACAACTCCACTGAGGGTCACATTCATGCAGGCAGCACAGAGCGTGGGGCCAGGGTGGTAAGGCAGCCAAGTAGAGTGTCAGGCACAAAACAGGCAAGACTCATCGTATTTGGCATAGGGACAAAGGGAAATAGGAAGGCAGGCAGGAATTAATGAGGTTAAAAAACAAAGGGAGATTTTGGGCCCCGAGGAAGAGATTACAAGCCAAAGACCCCATGAGGATCTGGAGGGGCCAAGCGAGAACAAGTGTGCTCTCTCTGGAGACCCCAAGGTCCCAGTTTGGAAGAGCTTATATTTTGGTGATGGCAGTGGGGTGAGGACATAGACCAACCTTTCAACTTCCAAGTGACTAGCTCCAAAGAAATTGGCAAGAGGGTCCTTGAAGGCGAGCCAGGGATTAAGGTTCTCTGCCCGCTCCCCAGCCTTAGGGCTCAGCTACTAGTCTGAGGATTCCCTCACTGGGAAGAGGCCAAAGGTACCTGGGGGGTTGGCTGGGTTGGTTCCACTGAGGGCTGGAGAACTGCCGGCTGTGAAGGTCCAGGGAGTTGTGTGACAGGAACTGGAACCGTTGTCACTGCATTTGTCTGTGTGGGACAGATCAAAGGAAGGAAGGGAGAGGGACCCCACTAGTTGGGAACTAGGGGGCAAACCCACAGCAAGGTAAGTGAGGGGCACTCCCCAGGGCCTGCATTGGCCCTTCTTCTGCAGCTTCTCAGCCAACAAGCCTCAGGTTCATGGTGATTAGACACAGAAACCCTGGCCTCACTGGATCCAGAGCTCTCTGGCACTGCCCTGAACTCCAGAAGAGTCCCCATGAAGGGACCAAGATTATGGATCCAAAAGAAGAATTTCAGAGAGCCTCTGCTGACTACCCCACTCCGTGAGTTCATGTTAGGATTGCCCCTCTGAGGATTTCAGCTTCTCAGAGTTGCTTTTGTATCTGCCAAGGCTCCTTGCCCCAGAGATCCCAGCACCACCCCGAGAACCATAGGACTCAGAAAGAGGGCATGTTCACCAACCTCTGAGAAGGGGTTGAATTCAGCTAGGCCACTCTGCGGAGCATTGGTCAGCTGGGTCACAGAGGGATCCTGAAAAGGTGAAAAAGAGCCATTAGATGCTGGGGAGAAAAGAGAGCCCTGGCTGAAATAGACTGCGTCTCCTCCTCCCCACAGTATCCTGAGAAGCTTCTCCTGCAGCCCTTTGTGCCTGCCTGCGCCTCTCCACACAGCTGGAATCATTTCTCCCTTTCTGTAAAAATTTCAGACCCTCTGACTCCCTAGAAGAGACCCAGAGTAAATTTTACACCCTGAGGCCTAAGTGTAGACACCACACAGGTTCCTGTCAGAGACCATACGGACTCAAAATGATTCATAATATTTGCCTCCGGGGAGTGTGTTATGTTTTGGGGGGTGGGGGAGAGGAGGCAGGTGAATGGAGTGGTGAGGGTAGAGACTTGCTCTTCAGTTTATAACCTATTTATATTGTTTTATTATTCTACAGAAAGCATTTACTCCTCATTTATTATTTACCCTTACTTTTGGGAAAGGGTATTGCTCTGTCACCCTGGATGGAGTGCAGTGGCATCATCACAGCTCTCTGCAACCTCAAAACTTCAGGGCTCCAATGATCCTCCTACCTAAGCCTCCAGAATAACTGAGACTATAGGCATACACCACTATTTCTGGCTAATTTTTCTATTTTTTGTAGAGACAGGGTCTTGTTCTTGCTTAGACTGGTCTCAAGTGATCCTCCCACTTTAGCTTCCCAAAGTGCTAGAATTACTGGCGAGAGCCATCATGCCCTGCCCTTCCTCTTATTTTTAAAAAGACAGTGTAAAGTTCTAGAACAAAAACATGCTGCTGGGGCCCAGTGCGGTGGCTCACGCCTGTAATCCTAGCACTTGGGAGGCCAGGGTGGGTGGATTGCCTGACGGGTTTGAGACCAGCCTGAGCCAGAGTGAGACCTTATCTCTAAAAATAGCCAGGCGGTGTGGGGGGTGCCTGTAGTCCTAGCTTCTCCAGGGCTGAGGCAAGAGAATTGCTTGAGGGTGGTGCCTGTGGCTCAGTGAGTAGGGCGCAGGCCCCATATGTCGAGGGTGGCGGGTTCAAACCCAGCCCCAGCCAAACTGCAACAAAAAAATAGCCGGGCGTTGTGGCGGGTGCCTGTAGTCCCAGCTACTCAGCAGGCTGAGGTAAGACAATTGCTTAAGCCCAGGAGTTGGAGGTTACTGTGAGCTGTGACA
>CAUYPK010129136.1:0-18853 GCA_963574355.1 Loris lydekkerianus | reverse complement strand
ATCCATTTTTGCTCTCCATTTCTCTTCCTCTTTGAGAGTTTGGGAGCATTCAAAAGCTTTGTCTTCAATGTCAGAAATCCTTTCTTCTGCTTGCTCCACTCTGTTACTGAGGGATTCTACTGTATTTTTCAGATCTTTGAGGGCTGCAAATTCTTGCTTCAGTGTGTCAAAATCTTTGGGGTTTTGTCTTTAAATTCATTGAATTCTTGAGACAACTTTTTAATTTCTCCTTGAATTTCTAATTCCAATTTTTCCTGCATTCTATTAAGCTTGTTTGTAATCCAAATTCTGATTTTGATTTCTGACATCTCGGCCAGCTGTTTATGAATGGGATGTTCAGTTACAGCTGCCATATCTTTCCTTGGGGGGGGGTGTGTGTGTGTGTAGATCTACTCTGGTTATTCATGTTACCAGAGTTTTTCCGCTGATTCTGCCCATCATTATTTTACACCATTTGACTTTTCCTCTGGAGCTTTGCTGAGGACCCATACAGTGCTATGGTCTGAGAAATCGGGGACCTGCTTGGTGTGGTGGGGCTAAGTGGCTCTGGCTTGTTTCCATCTGGTCTCTGTCCAGCCCTATTGAAACAGTTACTCTGGATTGAAGTCTCAGCTGTGGAGAAATACCAGCAATTAAGTCACCCTGCCCCCCACAGGTAACAATTGGAAAAGGACAATCAAACCTTCCTACAACCACACACCCAGGGCACCACTTGAATAGTCCTTGGGCAATTGGCTCTGTTCAAAAGGTCTAAATCAATTGTCTCAGTCAGCACTTGTCTCAGGTGGGAGAGTTTAAAAGGTCTCTGGCAACTGGATTGCAGGGGTCTGCTGACAACTCAAATATGTCTTGCACGGGTGCTCTGTGAGGTCAGGAGGACCCACCCAGTAAATAGATTAGTCCGGGAAGTTTGATGCCTCCTTTCCCACCTTGAACCTCCATCACACCCAGTCACTGATAACCCCGCAGGGCTGTGACCCAGTTGCCTCTAATGAGCAGATACTCCAGGAGTTTGCACCTGCCTGAATCACAAGGAAATCTATGTCTGCTCAGCCAGGCCACTGCTCTCTGCCTCTATCCAGCAGGCGGAGGTGAGGCCTGACAAACTCGGGCGCTTGATGGAGGCTGGGGGGTGTTCACTTAGTTCCAGCCCCGCCCCTGATTGATGTTACTGACAGAACACAACAACTTTGCGGGAATTTGTTTCTGTCCCTGCTAAATTCCCTTGCAGAAGAGAAGGTGTTTTGAGTTTCCAGAACCTGTGCCTCAGGCCCTGTCTGTGCTGCTGTACCATCTCAGCTGTTTGTATTCGCAGCATGGTTACCTGTCAGATCCAGCCTCTGCCTGCCTCCCTTGTTTGAGCTGACAGTTCCCTGGCGGCCGGGTGTGTCTTAGGCTAAGTAAAGTGGTCTTCTGGGTCAGCCCCACCCTGGGAATTGCCTGGCTCTGTGCGTGCATTTTCTATTCCTCATGCTCCACCCAGGACGGTACTGCCTCAAGCAAACCCTTCACTTCCAGGGCCTGTGTTTCCGCCCCAGATCTGTTCTGTGGTGGTTGCCACCTAAGAAGATGCCCAACCTCCTCTGGTTGCCCAGAGACAAGGGGTGTGACTTCGCATTATCCGGGGGTGAGCCCCCCTATTGTTGCCAAAAATGGCTGCTGCTCTGCGCCTCGGGGCACCACCGCTCTAGTGTGGTTCCCTCTCAGTCGACGTCCTCTCCTCACTCCTATGCTGCAGAATCAGCGCTGACCAGCTGCAGTCCAGAACCTGTCCACACCCCTTGAGAAATCACCCAAGAATCTGGACTCCTGGGGGATAGGCCTCCAGACCGTGGAGTGAGAGGGGAGGGGAGTGCTGGTAGCTCAGAATTGCAGGTAGAGAATATATACAGTTTTATACAGTTTTATGCCTGGTAGGAGAGTGCCATGGCACCCTAGTAGGGGAGGTAGGTCCCGTTTTTAGAGGGTCTCACCCATGGAGTATAATGGGAGGACCTTTGAACTTTACTCATTTGTTTGTGGGGCACTTTGAGCCATTCTCATGGGGGAGGGGACTGCTTGGTGATGGATTTTGTACTTTTTTGTTTGTATCCTTGGGGTCACAGCTCACCTCAGCAGGGTTGATGTGCATTCTTCAACCTTCTCTCTTGGTGCAGCTCTAATCCACCAGGTTACTTGCTAAATTTCTGTTCTTTAACTCTCTTTCTTGGCGGGAGCCTCTGTGGAAAGCTGGCTACAGTCAGCCAGCTTGTCTCCGCCCCCCTATTTAATATATTTTGAAAGAAGCAGATTAAAAGTATTTACTATGCAAATTTCTAATAGCTACAAATTTGTTCATTATGGGCTGAACAAACACATGAAAAAATGCTCATAGTCCCTAGTTATCAGAGAAATGCAAATCAAAACCATCTCAAGATATCACGTAACCCCAGTGAGAATGACCCATATCACAAGATCCCAAAGCAGCAGATGTTGGCCGCAGTGTGAAGAGAAGGGAACACATATGCACTATTGGTGAGATTAAAAACTAGTATAGTTTGTTTTGAAAAAAAGTATAAAGAATCCTCAAAGAACTAAAATTTTGACCTTGCAATTTGATCCTGCAATCCCATTACTAGGTATCTACCTGGAAGAAAAAAATATTATTCTACCATAAAGACATTTGCACTTGAATAGTTATAGAAGCTCAATTTATAATTACCAAGATGTGGAAACAACCCAAGTGCCTATCAATCCACAAATGGATTAATAAACTGTGGCATATGTATATCATGGAATACTTTCAGCCATAAAAAGGAGACTTTGCATCTTTTGTATTCGCCTGGAGGGATGTGAAGAACATTCTCCTGAGTAAAGTATCTGAGAATGGAAAAGCAAACATCCCATATACTCAATCTGAAACTAGATAAAGAGCTATAGGACCACATGAGAGACAAATGAAATTAAATTTTAGAAGCAAAGGGGGCTCTATAATTTCCCCACCTATTGGGAACAATGTAGGGCTACGTGGTGCACCTCTTGGGTGAAGGACTCAACTACAACTTGGACTTTGCACATTACCTCACAAACATGAAATAATGTAACCTGATCATATGTAGCCTCAGATTAACCTGAAATAATAATAATAATGAAAAAAAGAATAATAGGTTGGGGTAGCATAATAAGGAAAAGAATAATTGACTGGGATAACATGCAAAGTCTTTAAAATGTTTATACTGAAAAAGCTTCTGCATAGCAAAGGAAACAATTAACAAAGCAAAGAGTCAACCTACAGAAGGAGAGAAAATATCTGCAAACTATCCATCTGACAAGGGATTAATAATCAGAATATCTAAGCACTTCAAAGAACTGATAGCAAGAAAAACAAATCCTGATTGAAAAAGGGGTAAAAATCCTGAATTTCTTAGAAGAAGACATACAAATGGCCAAAGGATATATGGAGAATGTTTAACATTGCTAAGCATCAGAGATACAAATCAAAACCACGGGGAGATACCATCTCACCCCAGTTAGAAGGGTTATTACCAAAAATACAAAGGTAGAAAATGCTGGTAAGGATGTGGAGAAAGGGGAACCCCTGGGCACTGCTTTTAAGAATGTAAAGTAGTACACCCATTATGGAGAATGGTATGGCGGGTCCTCAGAAAACTAAAAATAGAACCACCATATGCTCCAGCAATCCCACTGCTGGGTGTTTATCCAAAAGAAAGGAAGTCAGTATAATGAAGGACACTGCACCCCTTTGTTTACTGTAGCACTATTCACAATTCCCATGATATGGTACCAATTTAAGTGTCCATCGATGAATGAATAAAGAAAATGTGCCATACATATATATCAAAAGATTATTAAGCCATAAACAGAATGAAATGCTGTCATTTATGACCAAGTAGATGGAACTGGAGGTCATCATGTCAAGTAAAATAAACCAGGCACAGAAAGACAAATATCACATGTTCTCACTCATATGTGGGAGCTAAAAGGTGGATCTCTGGGAGGCAGAGAGTACAATGAATGGTTGTTACCAGAGGCTGGTATGAGAAGTGGGCAAAAAGGAGAAATTGGTTAATGGATACAAAAATACAGCTAGAAAGATGGAGACTTTACCTCTTTCATGTTTACATGGATGGAGCTGGAAAATATTCTTCTTAGCAAAGTATCTCAAGAAGAGAAGAAAAATATCCAATGTACTCAGCCCTACTATGAAACTCATTTATAGCTTCCATATGAAGGCTATAACCCAATTACAGCACAAGAATATGGGGAAAGGGGAAACAGCAGGGAGGGGAGAGGGAGGATGGGTGGAGGGAGGGTAATTGGTGGGACCACACCTATGGTGCATCTTAGAAGAGTACAGATGTAAGTTACTAAATGCAGAATATAAATGTCTGAACACAATAACTAAGAAAATGCCATGAAGGCTATGTCAACCACTTTGATGAAAATATTTCAAATTGTATATATAACCAGCACATTGCATTAATGTACACAGCTATGATTAAATACAGCTAGAAGAAATACAGTCTAGTATTTGATAGTACAGTAGGGAAATTATCTTTAACAATAATTTATCTTGTTGACTATAACTAAAAAAAAAGTTGTATATTTCAAAATAGCTAGAAGAGAAGAATTATAATGTTTCCAACACAAAGAAAAGGTAAATGTTTGTTTGAGGTGATGAATTTTCCAGTTGCCCTGGTTTGATCATTATACATTGTATACAAGTATCAAAATATCATGGGTACCCTGAAAATATACATATCTATAATATATCAATTAAAATGTTCAAAAATAATAAAAATAAATGTTTATTCTGTTGATCAAAACCATTATGTTATGGACTGAATGTTTGTGTCCCACCAAAATTCATATGTTGAAATCCTAACCTGCAATGTGATGTTATTAGCAGGTAAGGACTCTGAGAGATGAGTAGGTCATAAGGGTGGACCCCTCATGAATGGGATTAGTGCCCTTGTAAAACAGGCTTTAGAATGTTCTCTCATTCTCCACCATGTGAGGAAACAACAAAATGTTGATAGTCTTTGACCCAGCAGACGCTCACCAAAAAGGCTACCCTGGTCTCAGTCTGCTAGCTTCCAGGACAGTATACATGATATTTTGATACTTGTATCCAATTTAGAAATCAATTTAGGTTGTTTATAAGCGCCCAGCCTATGGCACTTTGTTATAGTGGCCTAAACTGACTAAGACACTATGCAGAGAGAGTATAGTCCTTTTAGAGATGAACTTTGGGAGAAGCTTTGAAGAATTTAGGAAGATTCAAGAAAGTTTTAGCCAAAGTAATTAGGTGTTTAAAAAATTGTGTATGTGTGTTTTGGGGCTATGTGTGGGCTATACATATTGAATCATTTTCAAAGAATAGGGAATGGGGTGGTGCATGTGGCTCAAAGGAGTGGGGCGCTAGCCCCATATGCCAGAGGTGGCAGGTTCAAACCCAGCCCCAGCCAAAAACTGCAAAAAAGAAGGAAAGAAAGAAAAGGGAATGGAAAGAAGGAAAAAAAGGAACTGAACAATGGAGAAACCTGGAAAACATGACTTTAGCCAGGCGACCAAGGTTAAAATCATCAGCAATGTCACATGGCCACCCTGTACTCTTGACATGATGTGATGAGAAGGGTGCTTCACAGCTGCAATGTTCTTTCCTTGTTTTTCAACCTATAACCACAGCCTTATCAGAAGAAAGGCAACAGACCAACTTAGATTAGGGGACATGCCACAGACTAGCAACCCTCAAAACTGTCAAGGTCAAGGTGATGAAAAACAAGGAAAATCTGAGAAACTCTCAGCAGAAGACCAGAAGATAGTAAGGAAATGCACAGCATGTAGTTCATAACAAATCCATTTGATCGACAGAACAAACATTTTTTTTTTGAGGCATTAAGTATTTTATTTTATTTTCTGTTTTTTTTTTTTTGTTGTTGTTGTTGTTGTTGGGGATTCATTGAGGGTATAAGAAACCAGATTACACTGATTGCATTTGTTAGGTAAAGTCCCTCTTACAATTGTGTCCTGCCCCCAAAAGGTGTGGCACACACCAAGACCCCACCCCTTCCCTCCTTCCCTCTCTCGGCTCTTCCTTTCCTCACCCCTCCCTAAAAAACTTGTGCACATTATACCCTGTCAATTGTTTTTTCAGGTTACTGCAGCTGTTAGTGTTTTGTTCTTTTTCTTGTTTGATTGTTGTAAGGAAGACTTAAATTAGACACGACGCAGTGCCTTTTGATTGAGAAGCTATTAAGCTTTAGAATACGCAGGAAGGCAGGTTTAGAAGAATGTCCTCCAAGGAAGGAACATGGCCGGAGGTTGACATGCGTCCTCTGTGGGATGACGCTCTACTCCAAACTCCTACCTGATCGATGGCTCTGTGATTTGAAAAACATTTTTCAAGCCTGAGGTCATGGCTGCTTGTGAAAAATCGATGACTATCTGGTACTCTCCCATTTAGCTTTTCGTTTTTACATTCTAAGTTCAAGCTGGCCAATGTAACACTCAGAAGAATGACAAACTGCCCAGCTTGGAGCCACAGGAGAACAGGAGAAACCATAGTGCATATCCCTTTTCTTAGCTGACCCTTGCATTTGGTCCTGACCTCCTGCACTCCGACTAACCAGCAGCGATGCTGACGCTGTCAGAGCCCACTGATTCTAACTCTGTGTGTGTCCCCTGTCCTTGTAGTCACTCTTGCAGGTGGGTACAGCCATTACAAAGAGCAGCAGCAGTTCATGGGCAGGAAAGAGAGACGTCTCCACTGAGGCTTCCCTGAGTCTCAAGAGCTTCCCTTTTGTCATGATGGGCATCATTTCTACATCACAGCCTCTGAGAATATTTTTATTCATAATATATATCAAGCACTGTCCTGGGGGTTTATTCCTCCAGTACATTTTCTGGAAAAGTGGGTAAAGCTTTCTCATCATCTTGACATTTAGTATTTCTATTATAAACATGTTGCTGCTGAGAAAAGGAGGGAGTGTTTGTTTCTATGAACGGAGAAAGCCCTCTACAGGACTTGGACGCTTAGGGTAGGACCAGATGTGTTTTTACATAATAGTGGTGTCAGACTGGCAGAGCCTTGGGCTGTAAGTGACACAGCCTGATTTTTCTCAACGTCACACTGAGATCTCCTCTTCTACAGAGCAGCATCCCTCAGAAGGCAGGTGACAGCGCTATTTTGCCTCTAAACAGAATGCTTTTCCGTGAGCTCCCTGGGAAGCAAGATGCACCTCTACGTTTTATCCTGGTGACTGGGGGGGGGGTGTCTAGGATGTGGACATGTCATCAGCAAGCTGTGCTGCCGTCTCGCTCCGACTTAAAGGAGTGGTTCAGGCTCACCACTTCCCACAGCTCTTAATAGGTGCTAACAAAGCAGAAGCCATAACCACCACCGACTCCGTCACCCCATCTGTGACGCATGGCACCATTTTTCTAGAGTGACCTGTAAGCAGCGCTAGCACACCCACCACTTAAATAAACAGAGGCATTGCCAGGGTTTCGTTTCATCTCCGAAGAATTTTTCTTCAACTTCTACCCTATCCCCAAGTCCGGATGATGCCTTTGCCCTTTAATCACCACGGTGTTCTCACAAAGTCTCTGGATTTCTGTGTCCCCTGCCCCCAAGGCCAAAATTACATTTATCATGAAGAAGGCACTTTGGTTCCTCTGCTTCTTCTTTTTCTTCTTCTTCTTCTTTTTTTTTTTTTTTTTTGCAGTTTTTGGCCAGGGCCAGGTTTGAACCTGCCACCTCCGGTATATGGGGCCAGCGCCCTACTCCTTTGAGCCACAGGTGCCGCCCTGCCCATTTTATCTTTAAGAGATATTTTGTGATTTTCCCCCAAAGATTTACAGCATAAAGACAAAAATACTGGAAACGTTCAGTCTTCTCCTGTTCTATTTCCACCTCATTAGCTTCAGGCATCATTGAATATTAACACAGAAATGCAAGTTGTGCAATTAGGAATGAATGAGTTAAATGCAAATGGTACCACAAGGTGCCAGAGTCAGTGTTGAAGGTCACTGGGTCTGACCAGCTGCAACAGCAAATAAACTCATGTAACTAGAATCTGGAGGCTCAATTCTCAATGTGGGTGTGTCTTCCAAATGTTTATATTTCTTCAAAAATGTGTATGAGCTTGTTCTATGTTCTGTCCTAGGCACCAAAGACTCAAGCAATGAAAAAAACAAGCAAAGTCCCTTCCTGTGGAGCTTGCAATCTAGAAGGAGGCGGGTGATAAATAGCTGATACAAGGGATTTAAGGCTGACTGCTAAATATTTATTAATTCTATGTTTTACAACATATGTAATATTTTATATTATAAAATTGATACCTGTTTTATAATGTTAAAATGAGGGATAGACAACAAGTGTCTGGATGAACCCCCCCTTTTTTTTTTGGTGACCACTTTCGATAGGGTGCTATTTAACTTGGGATCCGAGTGAAAAGAAGGAGCCGGCCTTGCGAAAATCAGAGTGATGAATGTTGTAAGCAGAGGAAGCGCTTATGTAAAGGCGGAAATGAATGTGCCTGCTTGAGTAACAGAACAAAGCCTGGTGTGGCACAGAGAAGACAGTGGGGAGACAAAGCAAGCAGAGAGGGAGCACTAAGGACAGACACCAGAGGTGCGCCAGGGATGGTCAGTGAGACCTGCTAGTTAGCTGGGGCTGGGACGCCAGGGCAAGAGAAGAGGCAGGGACAATTCTAGTTTCTGGCTTGAGGATCAAACTAGAGAAGCTGGGGCGAGAGCAGGCTGCAAGGGAGGGTAGACACAGGAAGTGTGCTTTGGCTATGTTGAAATCAACATGCTTATTTGAAGTAGAAATGTCAAACAGCAGTTGGATATGTGCAGAGGAAAGTCAGTGTTGGAGTACAGACTCACCAGATGAAGCTGTAGTTGTGGACCCAAAGCCCTAGAAAGTCAAGTAGATAGACAGGCAGAGAGTTATAAGCAGATAGTACAAACCAGATAATTAAAGCTATTATATGGGCGAGGTTACCTGAGAAGAGAGTTTAGGTAGAGAAGGAAACCCAAGGCAGACCGCCAGGGCTATTCCTGCACAAAAGGTTTAGAAGAGGTTGAGAAGTTGGCAAACAAGGCTACAGTGGCCAGTGAGATAGAAAATCAAAAGATCATGATGTCTCAGAAATTAGCAAGAAGAAACCAGCCTCTTTCTAGAAGCAGGGAGTGGTCAATTATTTCAAATGACAACAAGGTACAAAGAAAGACCTGACCCATTCATTTGGTGAGGTGGGTGGGGGTGGGGGACTTGCTAAGAACAGTCTCAGGAGGATGATGGGGAGAGAATCCCAAGGGAATTGGTTTGAGGAGGGCAGGTGAGGACTTGGAGACAGTGCCCGTAGCCAAATCTTATAAAGAAGTTCTGCCCTGAGAGGGGATGGGCTCAAGGACGGGTGAAAGGTGGGGAGGATGAAAGCTGATCCGTGTGGGGGTGCTGATGCTGCCTGCTGGTCCAGGAGAAAGAAAAGACGGATGTGAACCATTTCTCTCTCCCCCTGGCTCCTAAAGGCAGAGTCTTCTGAAAATGATTCAATTGTATTTATAGTAGCTTCTTTTTCCACTAGTTTATAATGACTTCAGGGTGGCAATCATGTCTGGTTCATTCTTTCATTAAAAAAAAAAAAAAAAAAAAAAAGCCTTGATGTCAGGTCCACAGGGAAGGGATGTCAGGACTGCCTTGATCCTTGTTGTATCCACAGAGGCTGGGACAGGGATTAGAGCTTAGTAGGTGCTCAACAAAAGTGGTGGACTTGCACAGCTGGTTCTAGACAAAGTGCACAAGCCCGATGAGTACGCGTTTCTGTAGGAAAATGTGAATCATGAGCTGTCTTTCCTCTTTTGTCCTTCCCAACTCTAAAAACTTGTTCTTGAAACATGGAAGATACCCAAGAATATATATTGAACATTCACCTAGAAAATATATTTGTAGCAAAGGGACCCATCTGCTTACTCCTAGTTCCCAGTAGGAGTGATTTGGGGGTCTCCTCTGATTTGCATTATCTTTCAGTTTACAGTTTTCTTTAGTGTTATGAAGGGCTCTCATACTTACCATCTATCCTTTTATCAGCCTTGAAGAGCTGTTAGGACAGAGATTGTTATGCCCATCTTAGAGGTGTGGAAAGAGGCTCAAATTTCATGATTTGCTTCCGTTGACACAGCTCGTTGGTGCAGAGCAGGACCTTGACCTCAAATTTCCTGGCTTTCTGTTCAATGAATTAGTCCTTAAGTTCTCAATTTAATTTGAGTTTTTTACCCACATCCTGTGATTCATAGGCTCCACTCTTTTTTTTTTTTTTTTTTTTTAATTTCACTTATTTCATTTCTGTGCAAGGCAGTAACTAATCTGTATTTCTCAGGGCAGGGCATGGTTCATTGAGCTTCTGCAAAAAGTTAACCTTTTCTAAGAGTAGAGGTGGATGGAATGAACCATAATGAAGTTGACTTTGCCGGGTTGGACTGGATAAAGCGCACCCTGCTGGGGGCTGGACCGGTGTGAAGCAGCCTCCTGCAGTAGGTGGGAGGGGAGGAAACGTTACTGTTTACCAGATCACAGCAGCTGTTCTATGCTCGAGAAGTGAGGTAAAGGGCCCTCCCTCCTGCGAAAGATGGTGGAAATTGAGTCCTGCTTTGAAGTGTGTAGATTTGGGAAATTTTGGCACCAGTCACACACACTCATGACCATTGTTAAAAGACAGTCTTGACAAGCAGAGGACATGCTCCCAAACCAACAGTGGGCTTAGAGCTTACTGTATTTCCTTGTAAATGAAATAAACATAATGGGGTGGCGCCTGTGGCTCGGTGAGTAGGACACCAGCCCTGTATACCAGAGGAGGTGGGTTCAAACCCAGCCCCAGCCAAAAACTGCAAACAAACAAACAAACAAACAAACCCAAACAAACCATAAGGATAAGCTAATGATTTAAATACTGCGTACCACAGATGCTGCATTTGGATTTACTCATACACATGTCAAAGATGTACTCTAAGTTGCATGCTGGGTACGTGGCAGGGTCACAGCATGAACATAGCAAATGCAGTTGCACAAGCCATGTGGTGTTTACAGAACAGCAGATTGTAAATGACTCATAAAGTGAACAACTGGGTTCCACGTCTGCATCGTATCAGTTCTTAAAGGGATGTGTGGTTCTATTTTTTAATCTTGAAACCAAACATCATAACATGTAGCACATCTAAATAGTTGACATTATCAGGAGTTAACTATTCATCAAAATAATAATGATTATAGTGAACTAGAAATATACAAACATTTCTATCCATACTTTGTGTTTACATAACAATAAGGGAGTTTAATGGAAGAGCTGATTATTGCTGAGTTTGACTGGTTTTCTCCCTCCCTCCCTCCCCTGCTTTCCTCCTCCCCCCTCGTGTGCACACACTGGACTCTGTGTTAGATCCTGCTTTGCTATGGGGGGATACAGCAGGGAACCAGGTGGACACGACCCTTGGCCTCACCGAGAGTCCAGACTGAAATAGGGGGCCTGAGTGGATGGCACCACTGAGGTCACCAATCTGTCTCTGCAATCAGAGACAGCAAACCACTGATTAAGCAATTAATTATAATGTTAATAAGTGCTAGAAGCAGGTCCCTTGAAGATACACCGAGTGAGGGGAATCTACAGGCCTGGTGATTTATTAGATATCAGGTGACAGAGAAGGTGAGTGAGGGGTCAAGGGTGGGGAATGGGCTGGTGGGGGCGACCTCACCGAGGGGAGGACTGAGGAGGAGCAGAGGTGTCAAATCCAAGTGAAACCTGTGAGCAAATTGATCACAAATTGACCTCTTTCTCTCTATTCCCCCTTTGCTCACTACTCCCTCTCAAGGAAAAGCGAATATCTGAAAGTCTTTGGGTTCCCCAAAAGAAAAGACCTGTAGGGCTTGTTCCCAGGTTATAGTGAGTGTCCTGCTGGGAACCAGGCCTGACTTCCTTTTTTTAATTAAATCATAGCCGTGTACATTGATATGATTATGGGGCATCATACACTAGCTTCACAGACCATTTGACACATTTTCATCAGCCGCCAGCGAGCTGCTGTGCACCTGTCTTTCCGTTGTCACCTTGTGAGCCTCCTGAGGGCAGAGATGGCGTTTTATCCATTTTTTTTTTGTCTCCCTCAGACTGATGTTGTTCATGGCATCTAGAAGGTAACAATCATCTGTTGACTCCAGTTATTAACATAGGACAGTGGTGCGAGTGCTGGCCCCGGGGAACTTGCCCATCTTCAGGTGCTCATTGCTGAGGCGTTCACTTCCTTTGTCATTCCTCCCAGAAAGGGCTCTCTCTGCCTGGCCAACTATTGCATCTTCAGCCCTGACACACGGGTAAATTTCAAAATAGCTGTTTGGTTTTTGAGAAGAGGAAGGAAAAATTACTCAAAATTTCTCAACGCATTCTGCATATGATGCCAGCGAGGAAGTGACAACAGTAACAAAATGGTGCTGGTGGTGGCCTGGAAGAGCCTGGAAGCAGGGCTGAGGCATATTGATACTCCTGTTGAGACTAGGCGCTGATCACTTTGAGATCATTGGGGTTTCAATCAGTTATCAGAGTCCAAGTTGACAACTAATTTTCACAGTTGACACGATACTGGAATGTGAAAGGATGGTCACTTTCCTTTGTTGGTTTTCGACAGTGTTCTGAGGAGCCCGCTCCCCGGAAAGTCAACTGGATGGGACTCCAGGGCATTCCTTCCGCTTTCATCCAGACATGCTCATTTATATTTGTTTTGTTTACATGTCTGTAAGACTTCTTTTGACGGACAAGTTCCATGGCTTAAAAGGAAAAAGAAAAATTTTTAAAAACCACTGCCATGGAACAGTGTTCTTAAATAATTTTAATAAACAATGGTTTGGTCTCACAGAAAGTACTAAAATGTTTATTAGTTCACGTGTCAAAAAGCCACAGAAGTGATTGCATAACATGTAACACCTTTCTAATCATTGCATTTATTATTATTTTTTAAAAAGGCCTACTTATTTATGTGGCATTCTGAAAAAGACAAAACAATAGAGACATAAATAAGATCAATGATTTCAGAGCATTGGGAATAGACTAGAAAGAGCATAGGGGCATCTCACAAGGGCAAGGGTGAAACTCAGCAAATGTGAAATGTAAATGTCATGCCACGGTGACTGGGAAAATGCCAGGAAGGCTATGTTGAATATTGGGACGAAAATGTGTCAAATGGTTTATGAAGCTAGTATATGATGCCCCATGATCATATCAATGTACACGGCTATGATTTAATAAAAAAAAAAAAAAAAAAAAAGAAAGAGCATAGGGGAAATTTTGAGGTGGTGGAAACATATTTTGATTTTGCTATAGTTTCCCTGCCATATTCATTTTACAATTCGTTGAACTATAGGCTTTTTTAAAAGGTGATTTTAAACATATGTCAATTCTACTATAAGAAATATGCCTTCAGCATATGAATGGATTAATAAGGTGTGGTATATGGATACCATGGAATACTATTCGGCCACAACAACATGGAGCTTTTGCAGCTTTTGTAACAACCTGGACGAACTTGGAGAACATTCTCCTCAGTGAAGTTATCACAGGAATGGAAAGACGACCATCACATGTACTCAGTACTAAGTTGAAACTAGTAGATTAACAACTATCGCCTCACACAAGAGAAAAACTCAGCGGGATTCAAGGAGCGGGGAAGGGATTTAGTGGGCTCCCACCCAGTGGGCACAAGGCACACTGCTTTAACCTTATAAATGCAAACTATGTAACTTAATCTTGTGTACCCCCATATTCATCTGAAAGCAAAAAATTAATATAAAAATATAAAATGAAAAATTAATCTAAAAAACATTAAAATAACCATGGAGCTTTAAAACAATAACAAAAACAAAAAATCCTGCCTATTTCCTTCCTTTGTCAACTAAATTGTGACCTCTTACTGGTCAGCCCCTAAAAAAGATGGAGACTTTACATCTTCTGTATTAACCTGGATGGAGCTGAAACACGTTCTTCTTAGTAAAGCATCACAAAAATGGAGAAGCAAGAATCCAATGGACTCACGTACTCTGTTCTGATATGAGGACAATTGATGACCTAGTACATGGTGGGGGGTGGAGGAAAGGGGGAGCAGAGAAAGGGAAGGAGGAAGAGGGTGTGGGGGGTCACGGTGTGTGACACACCTCATGGGCTCAGGACACAATTGTAAGAGGGACTTTACCTGACAAATGGAAGCAGTGTAACCTGGTTCTTTGTACCCTCAGTGATTCCCCAACAATAAAAAATTAAAAAAACAAATAAATAAATTGTGGTCTATCTGAAAGCAATAGTATCAATTCTTTGTCTCTGTTGAGTTTAACATGGTGCCTAGCATGATAAAATTATACTGGCTGAATAAATGGATGCCTGGACGGATGGATGGGTGGACGACTTAGACTGTTGGAAGAGTGGCCAGCACATGACACTAAGACCTGGAACTTAATCACTGTGGTCCAATCCTGTTTCCGCAATTCCATTTTTTATAAGACCTTGAATAAATTAATATTGTATCTCATTGTGTTAAATATAAAATTAAAAAATAAACTGTGTTTTGCAAGTTAAGGATAATGAGTCACACTGTTCCTTGGGAATAGAGGGCGCATGAGTGAAATTAATTGCAAAGGCTTATGTTATTGTAATTATAATGTTAATTATGAGACATGGCTGCTGTTGATGAAACAGGCCAGGAAATAACTGTAACAGGAGTCGTTGGTTGAAATCTTGGACCAATATTCTGAGTAGACTAAACTATCACTCATGACTCAGAGGACCCTAACCAAAGGTTGGTGCAATACTGGCTGTATTATATTTCTGCAAAGTCAGTAACAGCAAAGAACGATTAGCCAACTCAGACATTGAAAACCAAGGCAAGATTGAAAGGAAAAATAAATGCAATTGTAAAACATATAGGTTTATCCCCCTCTCCATTGCCATGCTGAATGAATGCACGTATGAATAAATTTAGTGAAATACATCAAGTTGCTTTCCAAGGTCTGGTGCTGAAGGAAATTAGAGATGAGTTACTCAATCAAGGGAGACAGGACATATACATAGAACAAAGAAAGCAGGAAAGGCCATGGGAGAAGCAGTGTTTAAGTGATATCAGAATTCATGAGGAGGAGAATAATTTTTCTCAAAATATTGGATTGCCTTGGGTTTTTGAATAAAATAAAACCTTTCATCTTTGAATACAACCTTTAGCATAAATAAGTATTTAGGGAGCATTTCTGGCAAAGGTACGCACTCCCTGAGGAAGGAAACCATTTCCACAAAGGTGAGCCTCTCCTAGTTTGTGGCCGTCAGCTCCTTGGTGAAGATGCACGGCTCTCCCTGAGTCTGCACCGGGGTGGAATCAGCAAATTGACCGGCCTCACCAAACCGCGGTTGCTGTCTTAAAAACTTGTGTGCACACACATGTGTATGTGTTCAGCAAAAGAAAAGGAGGGTTCCTTTGCATCCTGTAGTCTTTCTTGTCCTCGTGTCTACCCCGGCTTTTGAAATACTGTGAAATTGACGTGCCCCCAATATAAAGTCCCACATTTTTATAATATAGGATATTAATATAATCCAGAAAAGACTGTGAATAAAAGTAGTTTGTATCTCTCTCTTAAAAACAAAATTTGACCTTCCTGTAAATATTTTAAAATTTTGAATGTTAGTTGAATGTCCTTAAAAAATGCATTATATGTATATTTTATATATCTGATTTATATAGACCACATATATATAAAAGTTTAGAGAAAAAAGACATATATGAGACATACACAATCTCATCCTAACTTAACATACAATTTGATATTTTTATAATTCCTATGTCCTTCCATGAAATTTTTTTTTTTTTTTTTTTGCAGTTTTTGGCCGGGGCTGGGCTTGAACCCGCCACCTCCCACATATAGGGCCAGCACCCTACTCCTCTGAGCCACAGGTGCTACCCAATGAATTTTTTAATTTATGTCTCACCTTCTATTCTTTCCTAAAGCCCACCTGAGTCTGGGTTCGGCCCCCACCATGCCACTGAAATTGTTCTTGTTAAGACCACCAGTGACCTCGGCGTCTTAAAGCCCACTGGCTCCTCTTACTCTCAGCTTTCTCAGCATTCAGGGGCCCTGGACACAGCTGAGCCCCGTGGCACCCTCCTTCTCATTTTGGGTGTTCCAGGCACACTTGTTTGCTCCTGTTTTCCTTACCTCCTAGGCCTCTGGAATGTTCTAGGCCTAGAGTGCTCCTCTCCCAGTCAATGCCTTCTCTTATTTCAAGTATTAACACATAAATGTTGCAGATGAACTTGGATTAGATCTTAGCAACTCTGCTTCAAAATGCTCACCAGATATGCAATTAATTACTGGTGTTTCTCTCTCCCTTCCTCCTCCCTTCCCTCCTTCTCTCCCCCCCTCCCAACTCCCTGTACTGCAGAGGCCATAATTGTTTTTGCCATTGAAACCTCAGTACCTAAAACAGCCACTGGCACACAGCAGATGCCAAAAATTGTTGTTGCGAATGACTTATCGACAGTTGCAGTCCTGGTGCATCCTGCTTTTTCAAAGCAAATGAATATCCTGTGATGCTGCTTTATAATTTTTATTTTTATCAGAATCATGCGTGCATACATGTCTAAGAATGTGTAAATGGGAAATAACCCGAAGCTCCACCAACAGGAGAATGGATGAATAAATTGTGGTGTTTTCATTAAATGCTACACTGTACAGGAATATTGTGAGTCATGCTACACAGAACAAAACAGGGATGAAGCTCGGAAAGATGTTACAAATGAAGCCGGAAACAAAAGCCTGTATGTGTGTGTGTGTGAGATGCCATTTACACAAATTCCAAAAATAGGAGATACTGATTTATGGTGTCACAAGTCAGGACGCCTGTGAGAGGCCCCAGAAAGGCTTTCCTGGGGACTGGTGAAGTTGTGCTACTTGATTCAGGTGCTGTGACGTGTTGCCCCGCACCTAGGATTTATGCTGTCCTCCACTTGCGTGATACTTCAACCAAAATAAAAAACAAAAATCCTTACTTGCCGATCTTTTGGAGAGTCAAGTAGTTCTATAAGGTGTAAAACCAGCATTTTTCTGGTCCCCACTCCCTCATCCTTACTTTGCGGTATGTATCTTCCCAAAGATAATTTCTTCAAACTTTTTAACAGTTGCTTTTGACCTTCATATCTCTAATAACATGCTTGATTTCACATCTAAACTCTTCAGTTTTGGGGACTCTCTGTTGACTTCCTGGCATAGAAGATGGCAATGCATCTCCTTTTCCTTGGCCCAGTCCCTGTGGTAGAAATGTCCTTCCCACCTTGACACCATCCAGATGACGACTCAGCACCGAGGCTTGGCTAGTGTTCAGGGTTTCTGCCATACTTTCTATGTAAGTGCTGTGCACAGCCAAGGCACGCAACTACCAGCAGTTCTCTTTTTGTGGACTTCTTGCTTTCCCTTTTATCTTTTGTTTGCTTTTCAGAGAATTTCCATTCCAAACACTCTCATCAGACTTATTTGTTCAACTATCTATTTCATCCCCAAGAATTCTCTTCTGGAGCCTTGAGATTTGCTCAAGGTCTGGGGTGGTTGCCCCATGTGTCTGATTAACAGCTCCTCTTGGAGACCTTGCTCTGAGACTGTCCTGGGGCTTCACCTCTCCCTGTCCTTGCATTAAGACTATCCCGGGGCTTCACCTCACCTCCTCTGCTCTTAAGACTGTCCCGGGGCTTCACCTCACTTCCTCCGTGGGTTAAGACTGTCTTGGGGCTTCACCTCACCTCCTCCGTGGGTTAAGACTGTCCCCGGGCTTCACCTCACCTCCTCCGTGGGTTAAGACTGTCCCGGGGCTTCACCTCACCTCCTCTGTGGTTAAGACTGTCTTGGGGCTTCACCTCACCTCCTCTGTTCCTTTCATGTATCCATGTTCTGTACTCTCCTCCTCTTCTCAGTTCATTTTCTTGGTTTCAGTAGACAGCATTCTTCAGAAGCTTTTTGAGGAAAGGGCACATGGGAAGTAAAAATATGAAGGCCTGCATGCTTAAAGATACGTTATTCTACATGTGATGAATGGTTAGGCTTGGTGTAGAATTCTAAGTTGAAAATAATTTTCCTTCCAAATTTTGATGACTGCTCCACCATCATATAACTTTTTGAATAAATATTCAATAGGTCATTCCTATTTCTTTTTTGTGCATTTGTGTTTTTTTTTTTTTTTTTCTTTCGTGTGGGAGCTGTTTTACATACCTACCAATGTGGACTCTCACACTGCTGGGTTTTGTTATGTGCGTATCGTACTGGTCGTGGAGCCGCTCTATCAGTCCACAGTTTCACCTGGAAAACATTCTTGGGTTGTTTTGTGAATGAGCCCTCTCCTCTGTGCTCTCCATTCTCTCTCATTAGAACTCCTGTAATAGATCCTCTAGATTAATTCTTTAATTTTCCCATCTTTAATCTCCCTCTTCTGGCTGCCCTATTATTTCCCCAAAGAGATCAACAACTCTGCTCCTTTTCCATGGGTAGTCTTTGCTTCCTCCAAGTTTCTTTTTCTTTTTTCTTTTTCTTTTTTCTTTTTTTTTTTTTTTTTTTTACCAGGTATTGGTTTTGATTTTGGCCTTTCAAGATCCTGACTTTTCTCAGATGAGGTAATCTTGGTTATATCTGAGTTAGTTTTTCTCAGGTAATCTTGGTTATATCTGAGTTAGTTTTTCTCAGGTAATCTTGGTTGTATCTGAGTTAGTTTTTCTCAGGTAATCTTGGTTGTATCTGAGTTAGTTTTTCTCAGGTAATCTTGGTTGTATCTGAGTTAGT
>CAUYPK010129132.1:0-10536 GCA_963574355.1 Loris lydekkerianus | reverse complement strand
TCCTTTCCCCATAGTCTTGTGCTATAGTTGGGTTATAGCCTTCATGTGAAAGCTATAATTTAGCTTCATAGTAGGGCTGAGTACATTGGATACTTTTTTTTCCATTAAAAACACACTCTTAATTTCCATCATGGATGGTGCTAAGTCTTGCTGGAAAACTTTCAATATTGGGATTCTCCATAGAAAGCTATTAATTCTGTAGTTGGGTCAGAAGTTATAAAGAAAGCTGTTTCCTAGGCAACTTTTTAGTAGGCTGACCTAAAAGAGAACATCTCCGCCTCCTTCTCTTTAAATAGGTATTGCGTCGGAACTGAGTAAATTGAGAAATACAGCAAACAGATTTCAAAAGAACGCTGATAAAATTACCAGGCAGACCAATGAATCACTCTCAATACTTAGAGCAATTCCTGAAGGTAAGTAGAAAGGAGTTTCTGGATCTAACAATGTCTTCTCGTTGAAAGAGCACCACACAGGAGCACAGGCAGGCCTGCCTCAGTCCAACCAGAGGCCCCACTGGAAAAGCAGACCCAGACTGATAAAGGTTTTATCTGCAAAGGAATACAATTGAGAATTGAAGATCACTGGGTGTTTCTTTTTAAATAACTTCAGAACATTTACACCGACATACTAGTCAGAGTATGAACAGAACTGAGACTTTATAGACCTATCTTAATTGCTTATTTTTGAAATGATAAGCACTTAGAGAAAAGGAGAGGCATTCAAAAAGACGAGTAAGGAAGGAAGCCAGATTGCCCTTTACCTGCCAGAATTTCAAAAGTAGTTTCAAGTCAATAGTTCTAAAAATGTACATTTCCTTTCTTTCTGTTCAGCAAGGGAGAAAGGGAGGGTGTGGACAACATGATTGATCCCTTACTGAGAAACTATGAGTTAGATAATTTTCTGTTATTGATATTTCTCTGTTCATTTTAGTAAGAATGTTAATGTCGGGAAGCATGTCTGATCCTTCTTGCCTCTGGTCTGCTCCCTGTGCAGATAAACTTGTAATTTATTTTTAGCGCAGAGTCAAACAGACTTAAGTTGTATAGGCTGGTGGGGAGGTGACATGGAGGTTTTTATCTTCTTTTTACAAAGAAGTAGTAGAGCGTGTTATATGCAGCTGTAATATTTCCATTGAAAACAAGAAGCTCTGTAGGCCATTGACCACTGCCCAAAAGAAAAAAAAGCAAAGAAGACTCAGCTTGTATTCAACAATCAGTAAACTACCATAACATGTTTCTCTGTAAAGCTGTGTTTGTCACAGTTTTATTCTTTTCTCTGTGTGTAATCAGCAGAGTGCGCACTTACATATATATTTATTTTAGGTGTGGGACACCAAGGAGCCAGAACCAAAGAGCTGGCCACATCTGTAAACCGGAGCGCTGTGAGCACGCTGGCGGATGTAGCAGGGTTGAGCTGGAAGCTGCTGAACACGTCGACTGGCCTGTCCAGGGTCAACGCCACGCTGCGAGAGACAAACGTGCTCCTGCATGACTTGAACCTGACCAGTACGTCAGGGTCCTTCCTTGGAGGGTTTTCTGGGGGGTTTATTGAGACAGTCTTACTCTGTCACCGTGGTGGTAGAATGCTGTGGGGTCATAGTTCATGACAACCTCAAACTCCTGGGCTTAAGTGATCCTCTTGCCTCAGATTCCCAAGTAGTTGAACTACAGGTGCCCACCATATCTCCTGGCTAATTTTTCTGGTTTTGGTAGAGATGAGGTCTCAACTCCTGCTCAGGCTGGTCTTGAACTCCTACACTCAAGCCATGCACCCACCTCTACAGCGCTGTGATTACAGGCATGAGCCACCACGGCACCTGGCCCTTTGTGCATCATGCTCACTAAACATGCAACGGGGCCTTGCTCATAACCGCCCTTAAAAGGAAAAACGTGCTAACACAGGATTAGCATTTATTAAGAAAGGCCTTGGGTAAATGCGCACTACTGGTGCGTTTTTCAAATATTTACCAATAGTTTACAGAAGGATTATTAGGCTATTCTGTTTCACTGGTGCATAGTGATGGACAGTTCACCATCGTGTCTCTCCCCCTCTCCTCCTCCCTTTCCACCCCTTGCCCCGTTGCATTCGCCAGCTCTGTTAGCGGAAAGAAAAGTTAAAGATGTGGAAACACAAGCCAACCTTCTATTTGATCGGTTGAAGCCTTTGAAGATTTTAGAAGAGAATCTGAACAGAAACCTGTCCGAAATTAAACTGCTAATCAGCCAGGCCCGGAAACAAGCGGCTTCCGTGAGTGGGGGCCCGGGGCTCTCGGTATCCCTGGCTCTTGGCAGCCCGGCTGGGTCGCGCCCCATCCTGAGAATTCCTGCACACCAGGTCCTAGTAACCCCAGGTCCTCACAGCCTCATCTTGGTATATTTAAACCAGTGACCCACCTCATTTTCTTTGAGATTTGCTTTTTATCAGCATGTTTCCGAACATCGTCAGCCAAGAACCCTCCGTGTCTTTAGATTTACGGCCATCAGCCTCGAGGGAGCAGGACGCGGTGGTACAAGTGCTACCGACCCTCTGAGTTTCATGGGTTGTATATGGTGCTGCTTCTTCATTCTAGCAACTTAGTTTTAATAATCCCAATACTCTTCAGAATGTCTGTGCGGCTTCGGCCTCGTCCTCAAGGAGTCTGAGGAGACGGTTTGTAGACCCACAAATATCGTACAAATCCAGGTCACTAAATTAGTGAGCCTCTGGGCATCTGGAGAAGTTCAAAGCTGAGGAGAGGTTTTACAGTCCCCCTTGGGACATGCGCTGGCCGTGCTCTGGGGGAGGGCAGTTTCTGGGCGCTCTGGGACCCCTCCTCACTGCCCTCACTATTAGAAAGGGAATGTGGGGTTTCCATGACCTCTGGCTTCCATCTGCTTCAGTTGCAGTGGCAAAAACAGACAAATGGCCGCCCAAAGGATAGCTCTGGATGCAGAAGTTAATACAAACTTAGAATCTTTAAGGTTAATGTGAGATACATATGCAAATTATTACTAATCCAAGAAATACGTGGCAAGTGCAATAATTGCTCTATAAATATTTGCCGAGTGAGCCTCTCCATTTACCAAATGATCAGAGAGGATATTTGATGATTGGTGGAAAGATTTCAAGGTGATAAGGACCTTGTCCTTAAAGAATTAAATCTCATGTGAGAGACAGTTTCCTATGATACCCTATTAAAAGAGGATTTTCCCATATTTAAACACGTTACCAAACAAAATCATTCTTACCATCATCTGGCTGCTCACTTTTTGAAACACAGAGTACTGTGCATTCTCAAGAGAAGCAGCCTGCCCCACAGGGAAGATTCATTACAGGATAGCGCTTTGGACCTGCTGCTTGCTGTGCGTGTCACTGAATAATTGTGATGCTTCCCTTTTCCTCCTACAGATTAAAGTCGCCGTGTCTGCGGACAGAGACTGCGTCCGGGCCTACCAGCCTCAGATTACTTCTACTAACTATAACACCCTAACACTAAACGTTAAGACCCGTGAACCAGACAACCTTCTCTTCTACCTCGGCGGCAGCACCAGGGTAAGTTACAGTCCTGTGCAAAGCAGCAGTGAGTCTTTTATAGATTTTCTGAGTTAAAACTTACTTGGCTAAAAGAAATAGAATTAGTTAAATCACTAACTCTGACAGGGACTAACCTTTGCCAATATGGTAGTGTTAAGATTTAAAACAACTTTTAATGTGAATGTCTGTGAGAAGGAAAGTGATATATTTCTGAACAATGCCCCCTCTGCCATCTTAATCGCAAGTGGTGGGGACAGGACTTGGTGTGATGGCCCTAGGACCCCAGAAGTGACTGAGTATTACAGTTGTCAAGCTTCTCCCAGGTTGCTCCTGCCAGTAGGATTCCCATGGTTCCCTGATGGCAAGTTCCCTGCAGAAGACCTCTGGTACCTTGGCTGTGCCGGTGGGATGGGTCAGAGCCGTGGGTGTGAAGGTCACGTGTCCGTCCACCACGCGGGATTTCCTGGGTCCTGGCTCCTGGTATATTTCTCGTCCATTGATTGCCTTCTGAGACTGGGCAGAACAAACAAGCGCAACACATTCCTTCATGTTCCCTGTGGACTCCTGGGACCCCCCCCCCCAATTGAGTTTTCCTGGGGACCCTATGAGAGGCCTGCAGGGGGCCATCCTTCCCCTCCAGGAAGGGAGGCACTAATGTCCCTAGCGCTCTGAGTCAGCCCCCAGCTCCAGGGAGGGGAGCATTTAACACAAAAGAAAATAGTTGTATAGATTTTGCTTTAAAAAATATAATAGAGAAAACACCATAAGAGCTTGTTCTTGAAAGTATCTTGGTGGTTGGGCGAACAGTCCAGTGTGTAAACTCATCCCCACTCACGCTCCGTGCCCCAGTCTGATTTCCTTGCAGTGGAGATGCGGCGGGGGAAGGTGGCCTTCCTCTGGGACCTGGGGTCCGGGTCAGCAAGGCTGGAGTTTCCAGAGGTCCCCATTGATGACAACAGGTGGCACAGCATCCATGTAACCAGGTGCCATAAAAAGCTCTCTCAAATTATCTCTCTTCTTTAAACTTTTAAAATAAGCAGCCACATGCTTGTAAAATCATATAATAGGCCTTGAAACTTCTGGAAAGTTAGATTATAATTAAAGAATACTTGGTTTAGATTAACTATAGGAATAGGGCTTGTTGCAAATGGCAAAATTTCTTTTTTTTTGTTTTCAGGCTGAATAGAATTCCACTGACTATGTAAACCACATTCTCTTTACCTATCCGTCCGCTGATGGTTAAATCATTTCCACCGTCTGTCCAAAAGCATGACATTGGCTCAGCACCCATAGCACAGTGGTTACGGCACTGGCCACATGCAGTTGGCCCAAGAGTTGGAGGTTGCTGTGATGTCACGGCACTCTACCAAGGGTGACATAGTGAGACTTTGTCTCAAAAAGAAAATTAAAAAAGCGTAACATTATTTTGCACTTCACAAATATATACACGATAAAAAATTAATTAAAAATACTTTTTAAAAAAGAGATGAGGGTTTTATTTTTTTTCTTATTACAAAGAAAATAAACTTTGTTACTAAAATCAACAAGCAAGAGAAAAAAAAATGAAAAGTTTAGGTTACCTTTAGAATGTGTAAAGTGTCTAAAAGTTTGTATTACCTTTAGAAAGCCTAAGTCTGAGGAAGCCAACTACCATATATACTCGAGTATAAGCCAAGTTTTTTCCGGCACAAAATTTGTGCTGAAAACCCAGAACTCGGCTTATACTCGGATCATACAGGTTATTTGATCCGGTGCGCGCACACCTAATCAAATGCACGTAGTCTCCAGTCGTCTTCTGCCGTCTGCTTGACGGGGCGGTGCTTCAGCTCAGTCCGCAAGTCACAGCTGAGCTGAAGAGGTAGGCGGCTGAACTGAGCTGTATTCCACTGAACTATTTAACCCACACCTATATAACCCACAGCTTGATTACCTGTTAAGCTACAGTTTTCTGCACTTTATTTAAAGTTTTAAAGTTGTTGTTGCTAGTTTATAGTTTTTCTTTAGCAATAAGTATTGAAAAGCATTTAACCTACTGATTCCTCAATTATTATAATTGTTTTGGGTATATATTTTTATTTTTGAAATTTACCAGTGGCTGCTGCATTTTCCATCTCGGCTTATACTCTAGTCACTAAGTTTTCCCAGTTTTTAGGGTAAAATTAAGGGGGTTGGCTTATACTTGAGTATGCACGGTATGTAAAATGTTTGTTCCCCAGTAAAGAGGAGTAAAGTGACGCAGGGTAGAGAGTCCAAGTGCCTGGCACGCGCAGGTGGAGAGGACGGAAGATAGGAGACTAGTGGGGAATGCATTTTCTTAAAATTCAGACACATAACAAAATTCTTCCTTCTAAAGTCTCTCTCCAAAGGTAATACTTTTAACCATCTTTAAGTAGTTTTTTGTTTTGTTTTGTTTTGTTTTGTTTTGAGACAGAGCCTTAAGTTGTCGCCATACTCTTGTGCTCAGCTCAAGCAATCCTCTTGCCTCAGCTTCCCAAATAGCTGGAAGTGTAGGCATGTGCCACTACACCCACCAAGTTTTTCTGCTTTTAGTGGAGACAGGGTCTCTTGCTTAGGCTGGTCTAGAGCTCAAGCAATCCATCTGCCTCAGCCTCTCAGAATGCTGGGATTATAGGCATGAACCACCACACCAGGCTATTTTATTTTATTTATTTATTTAGTATTATTTTTGAGACAGAGACTCACTATGTTGCCCTCAGTAGAGTGCTATGGCATCATAGCTCACAGCAACCTCAAACTCTTGGGCTTAGCTGAGACCACAGGCGCCCTCCACAACACCAAGCTATATTTTTTATTGTTGCAGTTGTTTTTTAGCAGGCCCAGGCCAGGTTTGAACCCACCAGCCCCGGTGTATGTGGCTAGCGCCCTACCCACTGAACTACAGGCGCCTCCCAGTATAGTCTTTTCTTTTTACTTTTCTGTAATATTATGGTATGTTGTTGTGATTTTTTTTTTCCTCATTCCTTCAAAATATTATATTGAAGTCGGTAAACTTTCTCCAATTACAGTTTAACTCACATGAGCTCTTTTAAGCAGAGAGGCAGTGTGGCAAAAATGTCTGTTTCCGAATAACTACTCTGCAGGATTTGGGAGAAAAATTGGGATGGGCAGGATAAACCTGGAAGCATGGAGACCAATAGGGGGTGCTGTTGTGGGGGGCCCTGGGAACAGCAGGTAGATGGTGGCTGCGGATGAAACAGGTGGCCATGTATGTCACCAACTTAAAATTATGAAAGTTCCTTTTACGATTCTTTGTGACCCTTAGATTTGGAAACATTGGCTCACTGAGTGTAAAGGAAATGAGCTCAAATCAAAAGCCACCACCAAAAACAAGTAAATCCCCGGGAACAGCCAAGGTTCTGGATATAAACAATTCAACACTCATGTTCGTTGGAGGACTGGGAGGACAAATCAAGGTAACGTTCTGAAAGTTGATCTGAACCGGACCAATTGGTTGACTTCACCCATCTACAAAATTAATATTTTAAATTGTTGAGTAGGTCCCAGGCAGATGAAGATTTTTCTACTTCTATTGTACTGCTTTTTGGCAGCTCACTCGTCACCTGCAGAGCTAGGCCGGGGCTTGATCAATGATGTAATCAACGACAGGAAGCCAACGGCTCATTTTGTTGTTTTGGGTTTCTTTTCCAATGGCAAAACAGGAAATTTAATATTCCATGATAATTTCTGTAAGGTTTCTTTAGCTGACGAATTAACTAATTTCTTTAGGTTGACTAATACTGATTGGTGCTTAGCAAAGGGGCCTACCACGTTTATTTCATGGGTTATCCCTCACCTGTTAAATGCAGTTGAGCTCTTGGACCCAGAATCCTGTTGAGGCCTTCACCACCAACCACGTTCCCTGGGTCTCTGTTTCCTCATATGTAAAAGGAGCTTTCTCCGGCAATAACTGAGATGATCCTTAAGATCCTGTCTAGTTCCTGCTCATTCCTTCACTTCATAACTAAAAGGAAATCCGGTGATTACAAACTGGCCGTTTTTCTGAATGCTACTCTCTCAAAATTTGGATCTGTTCTGTTTGCGCTCTCAGGGAGTTTTGTGCTCTGGGAGAATGTTTTTCACTTCACCAACTAAACGTAGCTTATGTGTTTGTTTCCTTACATCAGAAATCTCCTGCTGTGAAGGTGACTCTTTTCAGAGGCTGCATGGGAGAAGCTTTCTTAAATGGAAAATCTATCGGCCTGTGGAACTACCGAGAAAGGGAAGGCATGTGTCAGGGCTGCTTTGGAAGGTGAGATGTCCCCACGATTTTACACCTGGTGTGTCATTCTGTTAACATCTGAGGGCTATGGGAAAAACTTAACGCACCTCAGAGAGTTTGTGGTATTGTTTATTTTATTGCAAAGGATATGAAATAGATTATCTACTGGGAATCATTTTTAACTCTTTAAAAAGAAGTGCTCTTTCTGCTGTGTCTTGTATGTGTACTATATGCATTGATTGTGGATCATAAACTCTAAAAGCTTCAGACTTTTTCTCAAACAGCCTCTGTCTCAATGAGCCACAGTTAAATTGAGGAGAAATCACTGTACATTTTTGTTTTGAAAATACCTCCAAGAGGCTCGGTGCTTATGGCTCAAGCGGCTAAGGCACCAGCCACATACATCTGAGCTGGCAGGTTTGAATCCAGCCCGGCCCACCAAACAACAGGACAGCTGCAACCAAAAAATAACCAGGCATTGTGGCGGACGCCTGTAGTCCCAGCTACTGGAGAGGCGGAGGCAGGAGAATCGCTTGAGCCCAGGAGTTGGAGGTTGCTGTGAGCTGTGAGGCCACAGCACTCTACCCAGGGTGACAGCTTGAGGTTGTCTCAAAAAAAAAGACTATACCACCAAGAATGAGGGGTATTACAGATAAATACTTTCCTATTACTAACCAAGTTCTATAATTCTAGAAATGAAATGCATTTGGAAATGGAGAACAACCAACATCTTTTTGTACAAATTGATATAATAGGAGGCATTTAATAACTCAATCTCACCAAGCTCAATACCTGCCCTGTTATTTTATAACAAAATAACTACAGCCCCTTAAGTAAGGCCTGCTTTCTAGCACTGTAATAATTAAGACAATAAATTGTCTTTTGCTATTAGAGAATTGTAACATCTAAGTTCTCTTATCTAAGAGGCTCCTCTGTCCAGATAAATATCTGTAATTAACAGCAAGTGTGACAAGATCAGTCAAAAGCAGCTTGAGTTGGTTTACACCTGTAATCCTAGCACTCTGGGAGGCCCAGCGGATGGATCGCCTGAGCTCGGGGGTTGGAGATCAGCCCAAGCAGCAGAGAGACATCATTTCTACTAAAAATAGAAAAACTGCTGGGCATTTTAAGCCTAAGAGTTTGAGGTTGCTGTGAGCTGTGATGCCACATCACTCTACTGAGGGTGACATAGTGAGACTCTGTCTCTTTCTCCTTACACGGTGTTCCTAACCAGGAACTCTCCAGCAATTTAGTAATTGTAACATGAAAATGCCTCAACCCCACCCTATAGCCTTCTGATTTCATAATTGTTTGCTTTTAAGCACCAAAGGAGTTAAGAAAAGCTTCCTCTTTCCCTGCTGCACCCCCTTTAATTAAAGGATTTGTTCTGTAGAATTTGGATTCAGTCCAAAGGCCACACTTAAGGATCTAGAAGGCCCCAAGTTTTCCTAAGGTTGCAGGTTCCCCACCCCTGCTGAACTCGGGGAAGTGGGGAAGCCCCAGACACATGCCACTGGCCCGAGGGGTACGAGTCTGCAGACAGTTACTGTCAGTCATCATTTTTATGTGAATTCATACTGCACAGCTGCCTGGCTTGAACAGGCTCTGGTTAGGGAAGGGCTCAGGACTCACCTTCCTGAGAAAAGATTGCTCTCAGGGTCTGGGAGAGGAGGCGTCTGCACAGGGACGAGACAGATATCCGGAGTTTTCTTTGAAACTTCAGTTTCTTGGGGTGTGTCTGTGGCAAGGCACGTAATCCTTGAGGTGGCGTGATGGAGCCAGCATAGGGAGGAGCTCGGAACATAGCAGTGTCAGAAGGGCTCGTGCAGTGTGACATCTGCTGGGGGCCAGGCACCGGTTTAAGAACTTTATGTATTTTAAGTCGTGCATAGCACTCCCAGAGAGGTTCTATTATTAGAAATTTTACAGATGAAGAGAATGAGACACGGATTAAGTAACTTTTCTGAGTTCTCACAGCTAGTAAACTGGGAAACTGGGATTTGAACCCCAGGCATGTGGTTCTGGAGTCTGTGACCGTAGCCACATGAAGCTGTGCTTGGCCAAGAGGTAGATCAAGGGACCATGCATCATGAAAAAAGGCTGTAGCACAAAAACTTCAGAGTCAAACCACACTGTTTAAGAATTTATGCAGAGTGCATTTCCTGGGAATTACACTGCCTAAAAGAGATCACGTGATGGAAGTTTTTGGAAAAGCAAGAATGCAGGTAGCTGTAAATGTGAAACCTCAGGCTTACAAAACACTGCTGTTCTTTGTTTTGTTTTGTTTCCTCAGCTGTGGGGACTTTTTTCTCACTGGCTGTCCTGTCTTGCTTGTACATGCGGCACTGGGTTTGGTTGTTACACCTTCAACTAGGGAGAGGTCGAATTCTTACCCCCAAACCATCCTAATCCAGATTTTACTCTCAAGCCCTGATAGTCCAGAAAATTATTTTTGAAACATAACTATGTTGTGTTACAGACGAATTACTCTAAATGGGGCAGCGCCTGTGGCTCAAAAGGGTAGGGCACTGGCCCCATATGTTGGAGGTGGTGGGTTCAAACCCAGCCCCGGCCAAAAACTGCAAAAAAAAAAAAAAAGAATTACTCTAAATGAACAGTGAGTCCAGTCAGCCTTTTCAAGTGTAGGAGAGAGACCAGGGAACAGGCTTACCTGAGCAGTGCCCTGGCCCCCTGGTGCGGGTCAGGTGTGGGACACGCTTACCTGAGCAGTGCCCTGGCCCCCTGGTGCGGGTCTGGTGTGGGACACGCTTACCTGAGCAGTG
>CAUYPK010129130.1:0-20235 GCA_963574355.1 Loris lydekkerianus | reverse complement strand
TTTTACGCAAAACCTAATTTGACGCTAAAATGTATGAAAAAATGCCCATTTTCGTATGCAATTTTGTGTGAAAATGACCCGCATATAATGTGCTATTATTAGTTATGATTAACTTTGTATTAGTCAATGATTAACTTTTCTTTAAAAAAATTACTAACGTTGCTTATAGACACCTATCTTCCCCAACTATAGAGAATCCAAGAGAGAAGTTATTGAAGCAAAATGTCTTTAGATTTTAAAAAATGTTTTAGAGACAGGGTCTTGCTATTTTGCCCAGGCTTGGCCTCAAACTCCTAGGTTTTAGGAATCCTCCTGCCTCAGCCTCCTGAGTAGCTAGGACTATAGGTGTGTACCACTACACCTGGCTTAGAAGTTTCTACATTAAAACACAAGGCTCTTGGGTGGCACCTGTGGCTCAAGAAGTAGGGTGCCAGCCCTATATGCCAGGGTTCAAACCCAGCCCCAGCCAAAAAAAACTGCAAAAACAAAACAAACAAAAAACCCCCAAAAAACACAAGAGGGGCTCTTTTCCCCTCTATAGCAACAAGCTTTCTAGAGAAAACCTCAGCAGTCTAGCTAGGTTACTAAATTAGTTTGGTCCCTATATATTAATTAAATTTTTTTGGCTTAAATTAAAAAATTATTTCTTTTTCCTTATTTCCTTAAAATATATGGTTATTGTAGTAAAGTTAGACAAACAGGAAAAATTAACTCCAGTATGGAGGATTAACATTTTGGTGACTATCTCTATAGTTTTTCTAGGTTATAATGACTAAAAATGCCATAACACAATTCTTTTTTTTTTTTTTTTCCTGAGACACTTTCACTTTGTTGCTATTGGTAGAGTGCTGTTGTGTCAAAGCTCACAGCAACCTCAAACTCTTGGGCTAAAGTGATTCTCGTGCCTCAGCCTCCCAAAAGCTGGGACTACAGGCACCTACTACAACATTCAGCTAGTTTTAAAGACTGGGTCTCGCTCTTGCTCAGGGTGGTCTTGAACCTGTGAGCTCAGGCAATCCACCTGCTTTGGCCTCCCAGGGTGCTAGGATTATAGGAGTGAGCCACTGTGCCCAGCCCATAATGCAAATATTGATGCTAATTTTTTTTCACTTAATATGGTATAATATACTTAATATTTTTATTTTTGAATACTTAATAAACATTTGATTATCAATTTCTTTCTTTTTTTTTTTTTTTTGGAGATAGGAGTCTCACTATGTTGCCCTCAGAGTGCCATGGCGTCACAGTTCATAGCAACCTTAAAATCTTGGGCTTAAGCAATTCTCTTGCCTCAGCTTCCTGAGTAGCTGGGACCACAGGTGCCCGCCACAACACTAGGCTATTTTTCGGCTGTAGTTGTCATTGTTGTTTAGCAGGCCCAGGCTGGGCTCCAACCCACCAGCCTCGATGTATGTGGCCAGTGCTCTACTCACTGAGCTATGGGCGCTGAGCCTCAATTATCAATTTCATAATGCAGAAGAACCTTGCTGAAAAAGTATTTCACTATCCACAGATTCAGTTTATTCTCCTTGAAATGAAGGTACAGGAATTACTCTGTGTTTTTATACCATTTACAGCCTATACAAAGAACCCCTCTTTCTGATCATCCCCTATGACTTTCAGTTATAAAGTCTGGGAAGGTGCTGACACATATACAGATGTTCTAGCATGGATATTAATTATCACATACTGCCAGTGTCAGAACCCACAAGCAGTGTCATTAACTAATAGGACTTTCACTAGAGAGCTGAGAATGAAAGCCACAGGTCAAAGGTTAATAGCATCTGGGGCGGCGCCTATGGCTCAAAGGAGTAGGGTGCTGGCCCCATATACTGGAGGTGGTGGGTTGAAACCCATCCTGGCCAAAAACTGCAAAAAAAAAAAGTTAATAGCATCTGCAAGATGTGCAGTGTCACTTAACACCTGCCCTCACAACCCAGGGGAGCAGCTGGAAAGAAGATAGTATTCTAGGCTTGGGATATTGCCTCTTGGCTTTTCAACATATAATTCACTGAGCTATTCGTGTGTTATGATGCTGCTGATTCCAAATAACCAGTCTTATTACTTAAGGCCGTGTGCATGATCGTCCTTGAGGCAGATCTAAGAATTTCTTAGGCAATGTAATGTTTATGGTGGGGGGTCTGAGTTTCCTTGGGGTTGGCACATTGATTCATAGAACCATGTTAGCATTCCTGACCTATGTTTCTGCAGTGGTACTACCGTAAAACTTCTGCAGGATTCAAACCATAACATCAGTAAAAAAACAGTACTTCTTCTCACAAAACGGACCACAGGAAACAGTTTTCAAGGACAAATGTTCACTTTTTTGTTTTTGAGACAGAGTTTCACTTTGTTGTCCTTGGTAAATTGCCATGGCGTCATAGCTCACAGCAACCTCCAACTATTGGGCTCAAGTCATTCTCTTGCCTCAGCCTCCCAAGTAGCGGGACTACAGGTGCCTGCCACAACACCTGGCTATTTTTGTTATTATTGTTGTTTTTTGAGACAGAGTTTCACTTTGTTGTCCTTGGTATGTTGCCTAGAAAGAAAAAAGGGTAATAGAAATAATTTCCTTTAAAAATGTGGTCATCATTAGCTGGGTGCAGTGGTTCATGTCTATAATCCTAACACTCTTAGAGGCCAAGGTGGGAGGATTGCTTGAGATCAGGAGTTTGAGGTAAGCCTTAGCACGAGCAAGACCCTGTCTCTACTAAAAATAGAAAAAATTAGCTGGGCACCTGTAGTCCCAGTTACTCGGGAGGTTGAGGCAAGAGGAGCTCTTGAGCCCAGAGCCTGAGATTGCTGTGAGCTATGACACCGCAGCACTCTACCAAGGGTGACAGGGTCAACACGTTGTACTGTATATGCAATGTGTCCGTCCCTCAAATACTGTTAATTGACCTATGTCATGAAAACCCACTTGTAACCACTTGTTTAAATAATTGTGAAATATTTCAACATATACAAACTATATTTTTTTCAACATATAGGTTTTTCAATTTTCTGCTACAAACACATTTATGTTGGATAGTATTTTTAATGACATCAGGTTAAAATCAAAGGTTATTTTGCTGCCAGTGGAACCAAAATCTTTAAAATACCAAAAGGCACTGAAACAAAGTTAAATATTTGCTGTAGCTTCCCATTTACAAGTGCAGCTTTCCTAAGCTAATTTGGTGGTTGCCTGTGAAAAGCTGGGTGAAATGAGGAAAATATTGTTTTTCCCTCTTCAAAATACAAAAACAGAAACCTAACTAGCATGAGTATCAAGATCCATAGCAGCTTAATAGTTTTCACTTACTATTTCTCCTAGTAGGACCACATTTTCTCCTCTGACCACAAAAATTCCTCGAGGAATATCACCGTATTTTTTGCCCACATGAATACGCTCCACAGTCTGATGTAGCACTAAGTTAGCTATAAGTGTATAGGGAAGAAACAAAGATATTTAGTTCAGATTACTGGGTAAGGTCTATAACTCAGTTAACCACTTATTTTGAGTAGAAAAGATTTTGCAAAACATGATTTCTAAACTTTCTAATTCTGGGAAAAGATAAAATTTCAAATAATTTTCTCATATTTCAATAAGGAAGACATACCACTGAGGAGACTTTTAAACAACTAAACTGAGAAAATATTTGGGATTATGTTATGCTAATACATAAATAATGGTAGGAATAAGTTAAGGAAGTAAATTTCTTTATTAATTAATTGCTAACATCAACATGGCCACAAGAAAATATAAATCAATAGGAAACTCAGAAAACGTGAGCCTAAACAACTGCACGTATTAAAATTTTGGGTTTTAGAAGGAGGAGTTTTAACTTTGTTTCAGTACTTAGGATTCATTCATGGATTAGGAAACAGCAAAACTCTATTTTCCACCTGGTCAGATAACCATACATGACAGTGTGTGTAAAATCAATATTCACTACTTTCCTCTCAAAGTAGTCTGATGAATTTGACTTAAGATTTAGAATTCCAATTGGTTAAGAAAAATCATTTTTCTTCTCCAACAAGTATTAGTTGTCCTATTTCTGAAGTAAAACAGAAATCTATGTTCGTATCTTCTATAATTCTTGTATTTTAGTCATGTTTTTTTCTCATGCCAAAATCCAGTTACTTAGCAGATATCCAACAAACGTTCATAGGAACTTAGAATTCCTTTGAAACAGAAGGTAATATAATGGGAGGCTGAGGTGGCAGCATTGCTGGAGGTCAGGAGTCCAAGATCAGCCTGAGCAAGACCAAGACTCCATCTCTACTAAAAACAGAAAAACTTAGCTGGGTGTAGAGGTATGTGCCTGGAAGCTGAGGCAGAAGGATTGTTTGAGGTCAAGAGTTGAGGGTGCAATGAGCTATGACAACACCACTGCCCTCTAGCCTGGGCAACAGAGCAAAACTCTGTCTCAAGAGAACCAAAAAACCAAAGAAACAAAAAAGAAAGTAACATACCTATATACTCGAGTATGTGCCGAAAAACCCAAACTCAGCACAAATTTTGTGCCAAAAAGAACTCGGCTTATACTCGAGTGTATATGGTAGATCTCTTACTTTGGAAAAATGCAGAATGCAAAAAAAAAATAAATAAAATAAAGAATTCTGAGTCTGATATATCCCTATATGTAAAATACTTAGCTTAATTTTGGGGTCCCTATAAAACTTCAGGAAACACACAGTTTCCCATTTTCACTGGATAGAGAGGGATTACCATATATACTAGAGTATAAGCCGAGTTTTTTTGGCACAAAATTTGTGCCGAGTTCGGGTTTTTCGGCACAAATTTTGTGCCGGAAAAACTCGGCTTATACTCGAGTATATAGGTACCTTCAGCACAGGAATGTTTTGAAAAGTAGTCACAACCAAGCCAATGTGCCAATGAGTGGCCTTTTCAGTTATTTTTATCATTTGGCTCCCTCTAATGGGAGAAATACAAAGCTTCTGAACAACCTGAATTGTAATGCAGAAAACAATGAGGTACTCCCTCAAAACAGTTCCATTATGCCAAAATGTGAAAAAATTGCAGATAAATTTCAACATGAAATAAAACAAAATATGCATTGGGCAGCTCTTATTATCCACAGTATAAGAGAATACAAGATTAGGAGAAGTCTATAATTAATACATACCAAATTGATCAATGCTTCTTAAAAACCCTATAAGTGTTCTTCCATCTCGAAGCAGAACCAAGTGTTTTTCTGAGAAGAGGAAAAAAAGAGCCTTAAAATTAGAACGGTCAGCTTCAGTGAGTTTTCAGGATAATAATAAAGTTAATAGTAGTTTAGGCTGTACTACTTCCCCTGTCAACGTATTTAAGGTGGAGCTCATTGGAAAAACGGTGGGATGATCACAACAGCCTGGGATTTAGACTAGAAATCCTAGTTTTCTAGGTGAAAAGAAATCAGAGTAGTGTAACAGAGTGGGAAAAGGACAGGGCATGGAGAAATAGACTGACTAGGTATATATCCTGATGTCTGAGAAGTAAATTCCCTCCCCTCAGTGTCACGTCAGTTTCTACAACTGTAAATGGAGAAATTTAGTCTGGATGATCTCTGTATCCTTAATTCTATAATTATTTTCCTCTTAACTTAAAAAAAGAGAGCTTGTATTTCACACTATTTATAACCAGGGAAGTTTTAAATAATGCCTCAGATATTTAATATAAGGATGCTGATAATAAGGTAGAGCACAGAGATTCAATAAACATTTACCGAGAGCTATGTGCTGTTCTGAGTCTAGATATATAGCAGACAGTAAGACTTAGAAAGTCACCAACCTAATGGATTTATATTCATGATGGTGGAGACAAATAACAAAGAAAATTACCTATGGTGATTAGTATAATGGAGCAATAAGTTAGCAGGATATATAAAGAAGGGAGAGGTGAAATGATTATAGAAGAGAGGGTGGCAAGGGGAACTCTGTGGAGGAATGTGAGCTGATACCCTCAAATGAGAATAAGCCAGTTATTAGCAAAGCCAGCAAAATTTCACTCATTTCTTTAATGGCATGCATAAAGTACTTTCTAGAATGCAGAACAGAGGAACAAGACTAACTCTGACCTGAAGGAATTTATAGTCTTCCTTGAGTTATAATTAAGTACGGCAGAAGGCAAATTTTAATTATATGAGACTATAGAGAAACTGTATCTACCTGGAGGAGGTATCTGAGTTGGACCTTGAAAGGTAGAAAATTTTGGCTATGGGAACAAGGATAGGGAATGGAAAGAGAGAGAGAAATCTGTAAATTAGATAGCAGGAAAAAAAAAGAACTACGCATCTGTATGTTTGGCCAAAAGTTGAGGATGTGAAGGGAAAGAATAGGAGATAAAAGCTTAGTGTGGTGGCTCACCTGTAATCTCAGTGCTTCGGGAGGCTGCGATGCGAGGAACACCTGAGCTCAGGAGTTCAAGACCACCCTGAGCAAAAGCAAGACTGTCTCTACTGAAAATAGGAAAGATTAGCTGGGGGTTGTGGCAGGCATCTGTAGTCCCAGCTACTCGGGAGGCTGTGGCAAAAGGATCTCTTGAGCCTAAGAGTTTGAGACTGCTGTGAGCTATGAAGCCATGGCATTCTAGGGTGACAGAGTGAGACCCTGGCTCAAAAAAAAAAAGGAGATAAAGTCAGAAAAGTATTGGGGGCAGGCTGAATTTGCATAGCACTTCACAAGGAACAAGAAAATGTTAAAGATTGGGGCCAGGCATGGTTGTTCACACCTATAATCCTAGCACTTAGGGAGGCTGAGGCAGGTAGATTTTCTGAGCTCATGAGTTTGAGAGCAGGCTGAGAATCTCTCTAAAAATAGCTGGGCCTTGTGGTGGGCGCCTGTAGTCCCAGCTATTTGAGAGGCTGAGCCAAGAGAATTGCTTCTGTCCAAGAGTTTGAGGTTGCTGTAAGCTATGGATGCCAGAGCACTCTATTGAAGGCAACAAAGTGAGACTCTGTCTCAAAAGGAAAAAAAAAAAAAAAGATTGATCTCACAGAAAAAAGCAGTTATGAGACTATTCCCAGAGTCTCTTTGAGACATGAAGAAACCTGAACCATAGTTGAGGTATGAAGGGAGATGAGACCTAAGACTCCGAGGTTGTTAGTGATACAGTTTATCCACTGAGTTTATAGACCTAGTTATGTGTGAGAATACAGGGTGTTAAAGAGGTGAGTTACAGAAGATGCAGCTTTCAGTCCTCATGCCAAGGAGGACAATTTATGAAAAGTTGGGAATAAAAGGAAAAAGCTCAAGGTAGAGGTTATCAGCTCTTTGTGAGTCATTTTGGGATTCTGAAGGGCTATTAGGCCACCTATATAAAAGTGTCAGCAGGCAGTTAGAATTACAACTGTAATGCCAAAGATGTCAGGACTAGAGAAGGCAATTTTGGATAAATCTGTAAAAAGGTGACAGAATTAGTAAAGTCCAGGAGATCTAAAGATTAAAAGTAGCAGGCCAAACATGCAACCTAAGAGACCATCAACTCTGGGGGAACAATAAAAAACAAAAAGTGCCAGAAAGGTAAGAAAATCAGCAAATACAAGTGTTAGAAAAATCAAGAGAATAGAATTAACAATCTAGTTGTGACAGTATCACAATGCTGCAGAGGGAAGAGAACTCAGAAAAACACATTAGACTGGTAACTTTTCAGAATATAGCTTCAGATGTGTGTTGATAACAAAAATTAGACTGCAAAGTAATAGAAGTGTTCTGCTGAGGGTGTCAGGAAGCAGAATCAAAACGAAGGTTTTGAGGTAATGATACAGAAAAAGGGATGGGAGTGTGATGAAGAGACAGAATTGAGAAAAAAATTTGAGATGGGCAGACAATAACATATATCAAACTACAGACTTAAGAGGAACGAAAAAGAAGATATAAAAAAAAGATAACAATTGAAAAAGGTTCTAGAAGCAGTGGAAGCAGAGTGTAATAATAGACACAAACAGAAAGGGAGGACTACTTCTTACTCAAATGAGGGGACGAGTGAAAATACGGACTGAGAGGAAATCGTGTATTAGGGTGGAGGAGTGAAGGGTGCATACCAAATGGTTTCAACTTTTCTATAAAGGAAGGGATCTGGAATCTACAAAAAGGTAGAGGTTTTAGGCTTGAGAATAAAAATAATACTTAGTAAAATGACAGGATGCAAATAATTCAGAAATACCTATAAGGAGAGGTGAGGGCACAAAAGAGCACCACTAAACAAATAAAATAGAACATTTTATTATATCACCAATAAGTTTGTACAGGATGTTAATGTATTACATTAAACTACATGTCCCTTCTCTTGCAAAATAATTTGGGTTAAAAAATTATCTCAGACATCCATAATATAAAGATTTTACTCATAGATTCACTCTCTAATTTCCATACTCACATTTTAACTATGAAGATTGTTGTAACTTGTTTCAAACTGTATTTAAACCATTTTCCAGCAATTACAAGTTAACGTGGCAAATCACACGATTAAAACGATAAAAAATGTTGCTTTAGGAAGAAGGTACAGATGAGAATTTAGAAAAACGAAAAGACAGGGCAATTGTAAATGCTCCCTCTTGTTTTTGTACAGGACCGAGCTCTTCTTCAGGACAATAACTATAACAAGGGAGGTTTTCTTAGTAAAGCAAGAAAAAACTGTCTAACAGAAACAAAAGTTTTTAAGTGACTTCGCCCTTCCAAAAAGTCAATACCATGTCTGGCAATGGTCTCTTACTACCGTAACCTGAAAGTGCTAATAAGGCTTCCCAGAAGATTGCTGCCAACTGAATCCATCTGCTGCTGTCTTAATATTTTCGGGGTTTTTTTTTGAGACAGATTTTCACTTTGTCGCCCTTGGTAGAGTGCCGTTACGTGAAAGCTCATAGCAACCTCAAACCCCAGGGCTCAAGCGATTCTCTCGCCTCTGCGCCCACCTGTTTTTAGAGACGGGGTGGATCCACCTGCCTCGGACTCCCAAGTGCTAGGATTACAGGCGTGAGCTAGTGCGCCAGGCCAGTATTTTCGCTTTTTAATGAGTCTTTTGTCTAACTGGTTCTTCGCAATACTGCAGGTGGGAGACAATCCCCTGGGCCACTTTTGCGTTCGGGTCTCCACTGCTGCGACCTACGTGAAGAGCGAAGGCCAAGCTTGTGGCTCGCTGGCCCGGGGCGTCCCGGAGGCTATGAGGGGCCGAACAAAGAGCAGGCTGGTGGGTGGGCAAGTGGGGTGTCCCGTGCGGTGGAGGATGTCAACGCAGAACACCCGAACTGACCTCAAAACACAGCCACCCCGCCCGGGACTCATGCTATAGGCTCCTTCTGCAGAGGCGCCCGCCCAGGAGGAAGGGTCTCACTTCGGGCTTCACCGGGAGATGAACTACTCACTGTCGATGTCCTCGATGAGGCTGGCGGTGCCGGGCATATAGTTCATTTTGAAATAAGGCTGCGGTGAGCCAACGCGTCCCCAATTTCCTTCCTCTTATTCCAGTCGCCGTGCTGACAGGACCGGGACAGGAATCCCGACCCGGACCAGCACTTCTGCCCCGGCTTTCAACTGCCAAGGCTCACCGGAAACTCCTCCATATCATCCCCCCACTTCCGGGATCGCGTGCAGGTCCTCAGGAAGGGGCGGTCCCGGGACATACTTCGCCGGTCCGTGTAAGTGAGGAAGAGGAGTCGAGATTAAATACATGGCAGGGAAATGCATCCTTTTTATTAGGGAGCAGCGTGTCTCCCCTCGCTACCCCGCAGCATCACGGACCTTGGTCCCTCAACTTTCCGGGCTCCGCAGCAGAAGGGGCGGGACCGGGTCTGGGATTGGTTGTCGTCGTCAGACCTCCTTCCCTGCGCTCCAGTCTCAGCCGCCCGCAGGCGCCTGCGCAATGGGTCGGCCGTGGGGGGCGGGAAGCGCTGGAGGGCAGCGGAGCCCATGTCGGCCCTGAGGCGCTCGGGCTACGGCCCCAGTGATGGTTCGTCCTATGGCCGCTACTACGGGCCTGGGGGTGGAGATGTGCCTGTGCACCCACCTCCGCACATATATTCTCTTCGTCCCGAACCTCCCCAGCCTCCCATTTCCTGGCGGGTGCGCGGGGGCGGCCCGGTTGAGACCACCTGGCCGGGAGAAGGCGAGGGAAGCGACGGCTACTATCCCTCTGCAGGCGCCTGGCCGGAGCCGGGTCGAGCTGGAGGAAACCACCAGGTAAGCTCTGCACCATTTGTCCCAGGGTGTCCTGTAGCGGGGTCTTTGGGGGAGGTAAGGAGCACTGGGGTTGATAGACCTCTGGGTGCGTAATGGATCGGGTTTTCTATTTGTTTTCCTTATGGGAGGGTGTTGGAGGGACTGGGATCATAGGTGGGAAGATAACGCTTGTGTTCTCTTTGCGCCTCCTTTTCTGCTTCGACCACAACAAATGTGACTATTGCCATTTAAAAAGAAAAAAAAAAAAAAAGGATTCTGCGCTGATTTACTAAGCTTAGTAGCAGGCGGTAAGATCGTTGTCCAGGGAGCGATGTTGGGCTGAGGAGACACGGCTCCTCGGCTCTTCGAGCTCTAACAATTTATCCTGCGTGGCTCGGCTGGCCGGCTCTACCCGAGAAGGGAAGCGGCTGCAGCCCCCCGCGTCGCTCGGCAACCCCTTCCGCGGGGGAGGGATCCGGGCATCGAACCTTTCGCCCCTAATGCTTTTCCTGGGATTGAATCATCAATAAATAGTGTTGTAAAGTGCCTTTACAAGGATTGATTTATTTAATCTTCACCGCGACTGCAAGGTAGATGTCATTACAGCATCCTTATTTCGGAAAAAGGAACCAGAGGCTTTGAGAGGTTAACTTACTTGCTTAATATACTTGGACCTGTAACATTTTATTCCTGCCAGACATAGTTCTGTTTTGTTAATGCAATATTCTGGGGTTTTTTTTGTTTATTTGTTTGTTTGTTTTTTTGAGACGGAGTCGCACTTTGTCTTCCTCGGTAGTGTCTGTCGTCACAGCTCACAGCAACCTCCAACTCTTGGGCTTAAGCGATTCTCTTGCCTCAGCCTACCAAGTAGCTGGGGCTACAGGTGCCCGCCACAACGCCCGGCTGTTTCTAGAGACGCTGTCTCGCTCTTGCTCAGACTGGTCTCAAAGTTCTGAGTTCAAGCAATCCTCCTGCCTCTGCCTCTGACTCCCAGATTGCTGGGATTACAGGGGTGAGCCATCAGCCTCGGCCTAATGCAATATTCTTTACACGATGGGGTACACTTCTCTTTTTATTCAGGAATTATAACATTTGTTGAAAATGTAGTAGTCAAGTTCTTGTACATTCTGGTGGGAATGTAAAATGGCGCAATGCTTTGAAAAATAGTTTGCTGGTACCTCAAAATGTTCACCGTAATGTTAAGTATATGACCCAGCAAGTCCACTCCTAGATGTATACCTAAAAGAACCAAAAACATGTCCACATAAAACTTGTACAAGCGTGTTCATAGCACCATTATTCATAATAATGAGAAAATAGAAATAACCCAAATGTCTGTCAACTGATGAGTGCATACACAAAATATAATATAATTATACAATGGAATGGCCATAGAAAGGAAAGAAGGATAACACGCTACAATATGAATGACCTTGGAAAACATCATGATGTGTGAGCAAAGCTAATCACATAGACTGCATATTGTGTTATTCTGTTTATATGGAATGCCCAGAATAGGCAAATCCACAGAGAAAAATTAGTGGTTGCCAGAGGTTGGAGACTGGAGGTGTAGGGGAATTTCTTTTTTTGATGATGAAATGTTACAAAGTTAGTAGTGATGGTTGCACAATTCTGAATATACTAAAAACTATTGATGGCCAGGTGCAGGGGCCCACTCCTGTAATCCTAACACTCCGGGAGGCCAAGGTAGATGGATTGCTTGAGCTCAGGAGTTCCAGACCAGCCTGAGCAAGAGCAAGACCTTGTCTCTACTAAAATAGAAAAACTAGCTGGGCAGTTTCTGGGGAGGCTGAGGGCAAGAAGATCTCTTGAGCCCAAGAGAGGGAGGTTGCTGTGAGCTAGGTTGAGGCCGGGGCACTCTGTCTTGTATAACAGAGAGACTGTTTCCAAAAACAAACAAAAAACCCACTACTAAACTATGCACTTTAAAAGGAAGGGATTATGGTATTTTAATTATATCACAGTTAAAAAGTTGTATGAGAAAAAGCATGTACAATGAGAGGTTAATTATAAACCAAGCTCCATATTTTCTCTGCCTAAATCTGGAATAAATAGGCCATGGAACTTTAATCTCATGGTAGAGTGATAAAATGCTTGGCCAAATTAGACCAAAGATCAGTTAAAGGGAAAGAAGAGAAGACCTCTAAATAGATGACTTAATTTTTATTGTACTTGCTGGTGTATTATCAGGAGAACAGTTTGTTTTCTGGGGTAGGGTAAGGAAAGGATTGGATAGAATAGAGAAGTTAATATTTTAGCATTGTGTAGGGAATCAGTTGTCAGGTATGATTAGAATATGAGTATGTGCAGAGGGTGGGTGATAGTACTGAATTAATTTAATATAAAGCTGAAAATGTGTAATGAACATTTGTAAACCATTTTAAGAGTTTTTACTTTATTTTTCAGATTGATGATTCTGAAATTTTGAAAGTTTGGGATGGTAATTTCTTTTTTTTTTTTAATTTATATTTCTTCTTGCTTAGTTTAGTTTTAGTCACTCTTTAGGATCTTATGATCTTACATATATCGTTTCTTTTCCTGCTTTTTTTTTTTTTTTTGCAGTTTTTGGCTGGGGCTGGGTTTGAACCTGCCACCTCCAGCATATGGGGCTGGTACCCTACTCCTTGAGCCACAGGTGCTGCCCTCTTTTTTTTTTGAGACAGAGTCTCAAGCTGTCGCCCTGGGTAGAGTGCCATGGCATCACAGCTCACATCAACCTCCAATTCTTGGGCTCAAGCGATTCTCTTGCTTCAGCCTCCCAAGTGGCTGGGACTACAGGAGCCCACCACAATGTGCCTGGCTATTGTTTTCTTTTCTTTTTTTTTTTTTTTGGTTGTAGTTGTCATTGTTTGGCAGACCTGGGTTGGATTTGAACCTGCCAACTCTGGTGTATGAGGCTGGAGCCCTAACCTCTGAGCTACAGGTGCAGAGCCTGGGATAGTAATTTCTTATGCAGCAATAGAAAGCTAATACAAAAGCTGCTGGGCACAGTGGCTTATGCCAGTAATCCAAGCACTTCGGGAAGCCAAGGCAGGAGGATCACGTGAGATCAGGAGTTCAAGACAAACCAGTGGCATAATAGGACCCTGTCTATACAAAAAATAAAAAAAAATTAGCCAGACTTGGTGGTGCATGCTGGTGCATGCCTGTGGTCCTTAGCTATTCAAGGAGGCTGAGGTGAGGATCTCTTGAACCTAAGAGTTTGAGGTTGTAGTAAACTGATCATTCACTGCACTGCAGTTTGGGTGACAGAGAGAGAACCTGTTTCTAAAATTAAAGAGAAAAAAAAACCCAAACTGTTGGATTTGGTAAGATATCATTGATTTTAGTAGTGAGAGTTTAAAATATTATTAAAAAGTGATCCCATCTCAGGCTGGGCAAGGGAATTAAAGAGGAACTTCTCTGAAGAAGACAGGCGCACGGCCTACGGACATGAAAACATGCTCATCATCCTTAATCATCAGAGAAATGCAAATCAAAACTACTTTGAGATATCATCTAACTCCAGTATGATTAGTCCATATCACAAAATCCCAAGACCAGAGATGTTGGCATGGATGTGGGGAAAAGGGAACACTTCTACACTGCTGGTGGGAATGCAAATTAATACATTCCTTTTGGAAAGATGTTTGGAGAACACTTAGAGATCTAGAAATAGATCTGCCATTCAATCCTATCATTCCTCTACTCAGTATATACTCAGAAGACCAAAAATCACATCATAACAAAGATATTTATACCAGAATGTTCATTGCAGCCCAATTCATAATTGCTAAGTCATGGAAAAAACCCAAATGCCCATCAATTCACGAATAGATTAATAAATTGTGGTATATGTATACCATGGAATATTATGCAGCCTTAAAGAAAGATGGAGTTTACCTCTTTCATGTTTACATGGATGGAACTGGAACATATTTTTCTTAGTAAAGTATCTCAAGAATGGAAGAAAAAATATCCAATGTACTCAGCCCTACTATGAAACTAATTTATGGCTTTCATATGAAAGCTATAACCCAGTTATAACCTACAAAGATGGGGAAGGGGGAGAGGGAGGGGAGGGGGGAGGCTGGGCCCAGGGAGGGTGATTGGTGGGATACACCTACAGTGCATCTTACAAGGGTACATGTGAAACTTAGTAAATGTAGAATGTAAATGTCTTAACACAATAACTAAGAAAATACCAGGAAGGCTATGTTAACCAGTGTGATGAAAATGTGTCAAATGGTCTATAAAACCAGTGTATGGTGCCCCATGATTGCATTAATGTACACAAGCTATGATTTAATAAAAAAAAAAATCACTTAGGCAAAGTTTTGTTTTGCAGACAGTAAGTGACTGAGACAGAGAAAAAAGGAAGAGGAAGAGAGAGAGAGAAACAGAAACTTCTGTTCACACAGAAGTTCTAAGGTTACATATGTCTGTGTGTGTTCATTTATGGATTCATTCATTCATTTGCTGGGTATTGGCCATAGGGTAGGCCTTGGCCAAGGAGCTGGGAATACAATGGCAAGAAGAGATCAATGTGGTCCCCTTTTGCTGAGGGAATTAGTAAAATAGTCACACCAATGAATACATGATTCCAGGCTGCAGCGGTGACTCTGAAGTACGGCATGTGGGGCCCAGTTTGCTTGAATTCAAATCTAGTTTGTTGGCTGAGTGACCCTGACTGTGTTACTTAATTCTTCCAAACCTCAGTCTCCTAACCTGTTAAATGGAGAATAATAATTGCCTTAGGTTTGTTGTGAGGTTTGAATGAGATAATACACACATTAGTACATAAAGAACAGGGTTTCCTAACCTTGGCATTATTGCCAGATAATTTGTTTGTGGTAGGAGGTGTCTGGGCCATTTAGCAGTACCACCTCTTACATTCCAGTGAGCGTCTTTCCCTGCACCATGGCAACCAACAATACCTCCAGACATTGCCAAATGACAGCTTTTGGCCCTGGTTGACAAGCACTGGTCTAGAGCATGCAAAGCAGTGCCTGGCACATGTTGAACACTGAATATATGCCAGCCTTCATGATTTTCATTAAGGAAAGGTACTCAGAAAAATTGGGAGGCCAAGGACAGTGACTGACACCTGTAATCCTAGCACTCTGGGATGCTGAAGCAGGTGGATTGACTGAGCTGAGGAGTTGCAACCAGCCTGAGCAAGAGTGACACCCCGTCTCTACTAAAAACACAAAATTATCCAGGGGCTGTGATGGGTGCCAGTAGTCCCAGCTACCCAGGAAGCTGAGGCAAGAGGATTGTTTGAGCCCAAGAGTTTGAGGTTTCTGTGAGCTATGATGCCCTGGCACTCTATCCTGGGCAGCAGAATAAAACTCTGTCTCCAAAACAAAAAAGAGAGAGAGAGAGAGAGAAATAGAAAAGAAAAACCAGGAGTTTGAGTTCTTGTATCATTATTGGCTGTGGAACATAATCTTGAAACGGTTAATGAATTTGTATACACTTTGGTTTCTCCATCTCTAAAAAATTAGTGATCATTCATACATATTTTACTAAATGGATATTAAATAAATTAATGTATTAAGTATTAATTTAGTTCCACATGAGGATAGCTAAAAATATTTTTACTGTTATCTTTAAGGCAGGGAACAGCAAATAACCTGTGGATTAAGTCTGACCCACCATCTGTGTTTGCACAGCACACAAGATAAAATGGCTTTTTAATTGTTTTTACTGAGATGCAATTCATGTAACATAAAATAAACCATTAAATATTTTAAAGTGTGTAATTCAGTAGCTGAAAAAAATCAAAAGAGTAGTATTTCTTGACATGTTAAAACTTTATGAAATTTTTTAATCCATTCACGGTTGATGGGCATTTGGGCTGCTTTCATGACTTGGCAATTATGAATTGGGCTGCAATAAGCATTTTGGTACAAATGTCTTTGTTGTAAAATGATTTTTGATCATCAGGGTAGATACCTAGTAGAGAAATTGCAGGATCGAACAGTAGGTCAACTTTTAGTTCCTTGAGGATTCTCTAAACTTCTTTCCAAAGAGGCCATCTAAGTTTGCAATCTCACCAGCAGTGTACAAGTGTTCCCTTTTCTCCACATCCATGCCATGGAAATACTATTCAGCCATGAAAAGGATGGATACTTTACGACTTTTATATTTACCTAGATAGAACTTAAACATATTCTTTTTAGTAAAGTTTCTCAAGAATGGGGAAAAAAAGTACCCAATGTACTATATGCATTATGAAACCAATATCTCATCACCTACACATTCATATGAATGATAAAACACATCTAAAGTCCAGAAAGAAGGAGGGGTGATGAGGGAGAGGGGAGGGGAGGGCAGAGGGCAGGAGGATGAAAGGTATTTGATGGGATCTCACCTATTGTGCATAATGCAATGGTACATTTCAAAACTACTAAGAGTAGAGTATAAATGCCTTACCACAACAAATAAGTAAGTGAGATGAAGGCTATGTTAATAAGTTTGATTTAAGCATTCCACATTGAATATCAAATCAGCACATTGTACCCCATAATTGTACACAGGTATGATGTAATAGAAAAAAACTATATGAAATTCAAATTTTAGTGTCTGTAAATATTATTGGTACTTAGCCCCCCTGTTTCTAGGGATGCTTTTATGCCACAACAGCAGAGTTGAGCAGTTGTGACAGAGACCACATGACCCTGAAAGCCTCACATAGTTACTATCTGAGCCTCCACAAAAACATTTTCTGATCCCTCCTTTAAGGTCTTAACAAGACTGGGGAGTTGGACCACTTACTCTCAGGAAAAATGTGCTTCCTCCTTCTTTGTCATATTTCCTGATTTTAGGGAATGACAAAGTTTACTTGAAAATGTGAACCACTGAGATTTTTTCCTATCCATTTGGTAGAGTCAGCAGGGTCTGTAGCCACGTGGCTAGAGGCCTGTGAAGAGGCTGGCATCATAAAGGCAGAGCACACACAGCGTGGCTTCCCACTGTCTCACTTTCAATTCCTTTCTCTTCCCTTTTCTGTCCAGGGCAACTGAACAGTTTCAGTTTGGAAGGCTCTGCCATTTTAATTTCAAGCCATAAAGGGAGGCTATTTTCTGTGTCATCTGTTTCCACCTATGATATCTTTCCCATAAAACATTTGATGTCTTGGTTTTCATCTCCTATCTAAATCAACTGACCATGGCACTGCCTGCTGCAAGGACTACAAAGAGGGCTTTCCAACGCTGCTTAGCTTATGCTATACCATTAGATTGAGTGTTCTATAAAGTTTGTTAAAATATGAAACAAGCACAATCAGGAGGAAATGAATTCAAACCCTTGGACTTTTACTTCTAGAAAATCTTATTTTCCCAGTAAATATTTCTTCCTGTGTGTATGTAGATTGTGCACATGTGGAGGCATCCATTGAATAAATTTTACTTTGACTTTGATAATTCTATAGCTCAAGTTATGCCCTAAGAACCTCTTTGTCAAAATCCACCAATCATCCTGTCCTCCAGGACTCTATGTCTCCTGGGCAGGATCTGAAGCAGTGGCCATGGTCCAAATGTCCCTAAAACGTAGGAACTGGAAACATTGGCAATGAAGGTTAAAAACATTTTTGAGAGAGCAGATCTTAATTATGAGGATGTTAAAAGTCTTGGCAGTAGCTTTAAGCCTAAACAAGGGTAAGATTGATTCCTCTTGGGGCCAACCAGCCACATCCTTTTCCTGCAATCTGATGAACTTTTAAACTCCTGTAAAGTCTCTCTGTGACAGGCTAGCTTGAAATAGAAAAGAACTAATACATAAGAAAGAATACCCATCAGTTTCACATTAGAGATGGTTACCCAGAAATTAATACATTATAATTAGAAGTCAGATGAATTGCTGTCTGGGTTCTTAAAATCACTTTGGGAAATTCTATAGGAAATTTTCCAAGGTAGAGAATTCTGAAGGTCCTCTAGAGGGTGTTCTTCAAAGTTCTATCTAGCAGGGGTCCTCAAACTAGGGCCCGCAGGCCACATGCAGAGGTGTGGTTGTATTTGTTCCCGTTTTTTTTTTTGTTTTTTTTTTTTACTTCAAAATAAGATATGTGCAGTGTGCATAGGAATTTGTTCATAGTTGTTTTTTTTTTAAACTATAGTCCAGCCCTCCAATGGTCTGAGGGACAGTGAACTAGCCCCCTGTTTAAAAAGTTTGAGGACCCCTGGTACAGACTGTTGTCCAAGGTTTCAAAAGGCATCCAAAAAGCAGTCCTCGGTGAGAAGCCAAGGCTGACTAATAAATTCATCCAAGCAGTCATTCCTGAGCACAAGATGATTCAGAACCTATACAAAGGAGAGGAAGCTAATCTTATGTTCCTCCCAGTTTACAAGAGCAGACACTGTGGTATCACAAAGGTAATTTGTCCATAAATTCCATCCAATAAATGACTACGGTTTTAAAACTTTCCCCTTTTGTCCATTAATCCTACATCCCATCACGGACAGACACACAGTGTTCTTACACTTGGACTACTCATTCTATGCTGTCCTTTATTTGCTGTGTCTTTTATCTGGTTGGATGATTATTGTTGTAAGAACTGAGGAAAAGCAATCACACTTCATCTCATTAAATGACTTCAAACTATCCCTGAGCCCTTCACATCAAAAGGCCACATCCATTTTGCTGTAATCAAATAAGGCCACATTCAAGAAACTTCAATTAGATGTACTTGAAAATGTACATTATTTTATAAAAATCAAACTATATGTACTTCATAATTTTAATAAATGAAAACTATTTGTTAATTTTAAAATTAACTAAACTTTAATTACTTTGTTGTGTTTATTTTTTGTCAGCATTTAAATATTTGGTTGTAGCATGGAGGTCTACAGTTTCAGTTAACCCTCTAGATGGATACCAGTCATTTGTCATCCTCAAGGGTCTTTATTTGGGTTAGGTAGGAAAATAAAGATTTGCAACACTCAGTGGCTGAAAAGCAAGGAGGCATTTTGGGGGCATGTTGCCAATGGAGTGGATATTCTACTGCACTCTTCTATATTTCAACAGGATCTTTCTTAGTATCAAACAATGACTTTAAAATATTATCTACTGAGAATTCAATCAGTTCCATATGTAATTCTTTAGGTGCCTTTGTGATATCAACCAGTTGAGGCTGAAATGCTAATTTGAGTGATGTCATGATGCTCAAGGTGAGCCAATCTTTCATTGAATTCTTCAATTCTCCCTAACAGCTGAGTATTCTTCAAATGATTTTTTTTTTTTTTTTTTTTTAGTGTAAGTCAGGTTTTATTACCAGAATGCCAATCAGCAGGTTTTTACATAATGATTATGGATTTGTTTACATTTTTTTATTAAATCATAACTGTGTACATTAATGCGATCATGGGGCACCATACACTGGTTTTATAGATCATTTGACACATTTTCATCACAGTGGTTAACATAGTCTTCCTGGCATTTTCTTAGTTATTCTGTTAAGACATTTATATTTTACATTTGCTAAGTTTCACATGTACCCTAGTAAGATGCACCGCAGGTGAAATCCCACCAATCACCCTCCCTCCACCTGTCTTCACCCTCCCTCCCTGTAACTCTTTCCCTTCCCCATATTCTTAGGTTGTAACTGGATTATAGCTTTCATGTGAAAGCCATACATTAGTTTCATAGTAGGGCTGAGTATATTGGATACTTTTTCTTCCATTCTTGAGATACTTTACTAAGAGGAATATGTTCCAACTTCATCCATGTAAACATGAAAGAGGTAAACTCCATCTTTCTTTAAGGCTGCATAATATTCCATGGTATACATATACCACAATTTATTAATCTATTCATGGATTGATGAGCACTTGGGTTTTTCCATGACTTAGCAATTATGAATTGGGCTGCAATAAACATTCTGGTACAAAAATCTTTGTTATGATGTGATTTTTGGTCTTCTGGGTATATACCGAGTAGAGGAATAATAGGATTGAATGGCAGATCTATTTTTAGATCTCTAAGTGTTCTCCAAACATCTTTCCAAAAGGAATGTATTAATTTACATTCCCACCAGCAGTGTAGAAGTGTTCCCTTTTCTCCACATCCACGCCAACATCTCTGGTCTTGGGATTT
>CAUYPK010129127.1:0-26237 GCA_963574355.1 Loris lydekkerianus | reverse complement strand
GGCCCCAGACAATGCCCAAAGTTCTCCACACTTTTGCTCAAGCTCTCCCCAATGCAGCTCAACTGAGCTCCAAGTCCAAGAACACCAAAAAAGTTCACAGGTAAGGCCTTTCCAGTTTGCAGTCTCACTGCTGCTTGTACTCACGGTTGCCAATGTGATTAGGTTGATCGAAGACACGCAGCCACTTGCCAGTTTTCCACTATTTTTGTCTTCCTCCTGGGGTCCAGAAGTCCCTTGCTGGCTCCCTGTATCCTCAAAGGGATGATCATAGGCAGATCCCACTGGCCAGAGATGTCTGGAGTCTTGTCTCCCCAGATTCGCCCAGCCCAGTTACAGGGAAGCTGTTACTCAGCCACCATCTTTAATCCACCTCACTAAAATTTTTCATTTCATTAATTTTAGCTTTCATTTTATTTATATTTTATTTCTAGAGAAAATGCCTTAGTTTGTCTATTTTCAATTTTTTTTAAAGTTGTAAAGTATCTGTAAGGCTTACATTTTTCTTTTTAGTTGCAGCAGTTCTTTACATATCGTGGCTATTAACCCCTTAACAGATTATGTAATTTGTAGATATTTTCTCCCATTTTATGGATTGCTGTTTCATAACACTGGCAATGTTTCGTTTTGTTTTGTTTAGAGGTAGAGACTCACTCTGTTGCCCTGGGTAGAGTGTCATGGTGTCATAGCTCACAGCAACCTTAAACTCTTGGGCTTAAGTGATCCTCTTGTCTCAGCTTCTCAAGTAGCTGGGACTATAGGCGTCTGCCACAATGTCTAGCTAGTTTTTTTATTTTCTATTTTTATCAAAGATGGGGGTCTTGCTCTTGCTCAGGCTGGTCTTGAATTCCTGAGCTCCAGCAATGCACCCGCCTTGCCCTCTCAGAGAACTAGGATTACAGGGGTGAACCACCGCACCCAGCCAGCAGTGTCCTTTTTTACAAAAGGTTTTTAATTTTGATGAAGTAAAATTTAAATATTTTTCTTTTGTTGCCTTTTTTTTTTTTTTTTTTTTTTTTTTTTTTGCTATCATATCTAAGAAATCATTGCCAAATCCTGTATGGTAAAGATTTTCCCCTGTGTTTTTTCCTATAGTTTTAGCTGTTACGTTTAGATGTTTGTATATGGTATAAAGGAAGAATCGAACTTCCTTCTTTCTTGTGGATATTCAGTTTTCCTACCCTGGTTTATTGAAAAGACTATCCTTTCACCATTGAATGATCTTGGTACCTTGTCAAAAATCATTTGGCTGTATGTGCAAGGGTTTCTTTCTAGTCTGTTATATTAGTCTGTATATCTGACCTTATGCCAGTATCATATTGTTTTGATTGCTATAGCTTTGTAGTTAGTTTTGAAATCAGAAAATGTGAGTATTCCAACTTTGATTTTTTTCAAAATTGTTTTGGCTGTTTGGTGTCTCTCAAGGTTCCATATGACTCTTAGAATGGGTTTTTCTATTTCTGTAAAGCATGCTGTTGGGATTTTGATAGAGATTCTGTTAAATCTGTGTATTGCTTTGGGTAGTATTGTTACTTTACTGTTAAGTCTTCCAATCCGTGAATGTAGAATGTCTTTCCATTTAATATGTATGTTTTCTTTAATTTCTTTCAGCAATGTTTTGTAATTTTTATTGTACAAGTCTTTCACCTCCTTAATTAATTCCTAAGTATTTTGTTTTTTCAGACTATTATAAGAGGCTTTGTTTTCTTTTCTTTTTTTTTTATTAACATTTTTATTCTGTTTATTTTATTTACCTTTGGAGTTTTTGGCCAGGGCTGGGTTTGAACCTTCCACCTCCGGTATATGGGGCTGGTGCCCTACTCCTTTGAGCCACAGGCGCCGCTTCAGGCATTATTTTCTTAATTTTCTTTTTGAATTGTTCATTCCTAATATATGGAAATCCAACTGATTTTTGTATGTTGTCTTTTGTGTTCTGCAACTTTGCTGAATTTATTCACTGTAACATTGTTTTTGGTGTGTGCATATTTAGATATTTCTACAAATATGATCGTGTCATCTGTGAACAGAGAAAATTTTACTCCTTTTTTCTCATTTGGATAATCTTACATCTTTTTCTTGCCTAATTGCTCTGTCTAAAACTTCCAGGTCTGTGTTGAATAAAAGTGACAAAAGTGGGTAGCCTTACTCTGTTCCTGATTTTCAGGGAGAAGCTCTGTCTTTCATCATTGAGTATGTTGTTAGCTGTTGGTTTTACAATATGGCCTTTATCATGTTAAGGAAATTTCTATTACTAGTTTGAATGTTTTTATCATGAAAGAGCATTGAATTTTGTCAAATGTTTTTTCTCTACTATATTACATTGATTTTTTTCTTTTTTTATTGTTGCCGTTTGTGCTCTTGGAGTAAGTCCCACTGTCATGATGTATTCATTTAATATGCTGTTGAATTTAGTTTACTGTTTTTTGTTGAAGATTTTTTTCATCAGTATTCCTAAGGGGTATTGGTCTGGTATCAGGGTAATGCTAGCTTCATAGAATGAGTTAGTAAGTTCCCCTCTCTTTTAGTTTTGAAAGTGAGAAGAAATGGTGATAATTCTTCTTTAAATGTTTGTTAGAATTCACTAGTGAAGCCATCTAGTCCTGGGGTTTTCTTTGGAGGTTTGCATTACTGATTTAATCTCTTCACTTGTTAAAGTTTTATTCGTATTTTCAAATTTTTTTTTTTTTTTTTTTTTGCAGTTTTTGGCCGGGGCTGAGTTTGAACCCACCACCTCTGGCATATGGGACTGGTGCCCTATTCCTTTGAGCCACAGGCACCACCCCATATTTTCTATTTCTTGATGAGATAGTTTTAGTAGATTATATTTATAGGAATTTGTCCATTTTGTCCAGGTTATCCAATTTATTGGCCTATAATTTTTTGTAATATTGTTTTATAATCCTATAGACTATAGGCAAGGCAATATAATATTTTAGTGTTCTAAGATAATATCAAAAAGAGGATATGATGAACTGAGTTCAAAGTTGAGAAGACAGCTATCTTGTTTGGGAAGGACTGCCTTTTATTATTTTTTTTTTTTGAGACAGTCTCACTATGTCGCCCTCTGTGGGTTCTATGCTGTCACAGCTCACAACACCTCAGACTCTTTGTCTTTGGGCTTAAACAAGTCTCTTGCCTCTGCCTTCTGAGTAGCTGGGACAACAGGCGCCCGCCACAACACCCGGCTACTTTTTGGTTGCAGTTGTCATTGTTTAGCAGGCCTGGGCCTGACTTGAACCCACCAGCCTCGGCATATGTGATCGGCACCACTGAGCTACGGGCACTGCCCAGGACTGCTTCTTACACTGTTTTAGTAATTCAGTAAAGCAAGCAGAGAACAGAGTCTGATATTTTGGATTTCAGAAACATTTAAATGATGATAATTACTTCAATTATAAAATTGAAAACCACAAGTATGCATTATTCATTCTTTATAGTATGAGTTTTAGAGGCTGTTAATTTGTTATTATATTATATAAATCTGAAATAGAAGAAATTTCATGTTACTCAGTTGCTGTATTTGAATTCTATAGAAGTTGTTTCTGGACAGTCTACGCAAAGCACTTGCTGGCCACGGAGGAAGTAGGCAGCTGACAGAAAGTGCTGCAATTGCCTGTGTCAAACTCTGTAAAGCCAGTACTTACATCAATTGGGAAGATAACTCTGTCATTTTCCTACTAGTTCAGTCCATGGTGGTTGATCTTAAGGTAATTTGCTTATCATTTCTCTACTACATACTTTAAGAAAAGTAAAAGAAAAATAATTTTCTAGTTTAAGTATTATGTCAATGATCATTGCTAACACAAAAGTTCTGAATCATCTTTGATAGATAAGAAGTTCATAGGACCTGCTTTTGTTATTACTGTGTTCATTAGCCTAGATGGACAGAGAATATGATGAAGACACAGAATTAGCCAGTTAAGTGAGCATAATGTACAGACTTGCGTTTAAAATAATATGGAAATTAGGGCCTGAAAGGAATCATGTGTAGTGTAGGAAGAATTAACATCAGACTGATGAACTACAGTGTTAGTGTTTTGTGCTTTTTCTAGCAGCTGAATTTTACTATCTAGGTAATGTGTTGATGTTAGTTTCAAATTAGTAAAGAAATGCTGTATGGCTATTTAAAGGCTTTTGTTTTCTGTTGGGATTTTTTTTATAGAACCTACTTTTTAATCCAAGTAAACCATTCTCAAGAGGTAGTCAGCCTGCGGATGTGGATCTGATGATTGACTGCCTTGTTTCTTGCTTTCGTATAAGTCCTCACAACAACCAACACTTCAAGGTGAGAGCACCAACTATGTTTACTGATGCTGTTATCCTTTATAAATGTAAAAAGGCTAGAGACATACTCTCATCAGTAGTTATCAATATTATATATTTGATGTTTCAAGACCTTGAAAATTTTATATTTTAAAAACTTAGCTGTTCTTTTTGTCTTCACATGTGTTAGTGAATAATATTCTTATAGACATAACCTACTGCTTTTTCTTTCCTCTGTAGATCTGCCTGGCTCAGAATTCACCTTCTACATTTCACTATGTGCTGGTAAATTCGCTCCATCGAATCATCACCAATGTAAGTCCAAAAGGTATTGCTAAATTACTAAAAAATTTTTTTCTTTCTTTCTTTGTGTGTGTGTGTGTGTGTGTGTGTTTCTTTTTAAGAAAGATGCTCAATTTTCAAAAAGGTTCTGAACTTAGATATATGTTATAGGAAAATTTCTCCCATGTGGTTATCTCTGGTAGTTAAGACACATTTATATTTCTCATAGTCAATCTTGACCCTAGGGACCTACTGAGAAAGTTGAATTTGTTAAGATTTTTTGATAATACAAAGCCTAAAACATGTTATTTAAATAGGCATCTTTGAGAATAATGCCAATGAAAGCATAATTTAATAATTTTATTTTAAAGTTCATCATATGTTATTTGAACACTCTTAGCTCTTTCACAGCATTTGATACATTAACTTGTAACCTTGCCATATAAGTTAAAAGGTATAGTAGTTGTATTGTAGTCCAGCCTGGCTCATTTACAAAGTGATGAGACCGTATTTGTACCTTTCAGTTCTTCTAAAACAAAATGAAATGTTTACACACTTAAAAAGAGATATTCACAAGATATAAAAGCTTATCAGACAAAATAATTTAGCTCATTAAAAGATACTTACGAAACCTTCAGTTCTGATGTGGGTACCTTAAATAGAAAGATAGCAAAACTTATCAGATTAGGACTATGGATTTTTAAATTCTGTTCTAATTAGAAACATTATGAATGACCATGTTTTGAAGATTGTCAGGTTTTTATAGTTTCACATTTATGGTTGGTAGATATTCACAATTATATGTAAATTCGATAACTTTTTCCTGTTTTCCTCCCATAAAAGGAGTGTTGATCATTGTTTTAATTTTTTGAGATGGGGGTCTCTCTCTACTCAGGTTGGTCTTGAACTCTTGAGTTCAAGCAATCCATCTTCTTGGGCTCTCAGAGATCTAGGATTACAGGTGTGAGCTACCACATCTAGCCAGGAGTGTTAATCATTGATAACTTAGTATGTTTTCCTGTTTTTAATCAAATTCTATTTAAGATCATCTGTAGTGAGTTGAAAATGTCCCCTATTTACCTTGAATATATTAAAATAAAATAAATGCTGCCCATATTTTATCAGTTTCTGCAGTGGAAAAATAACTATTGAAAGCTATGTAATGAAACATTTAGAAGAGTTTCTCAACAAGGTGTTAGTAGCATTTTTTGGAGAGCAGTTCTTTGTTGTACAGAGCTGCCTTGTACATTGCCAGACATTTAGCATTTCTGACTGCATTTCATTAAATGCCAGTTTTGCTCCATCCCTCTGCCCCCAATCACTATGAATGACGAAAAATCTACCTGTCAGGTACAATGTGCGCTACTTCGGCGACAGATACACTGGAAGCCTTGACTTCAGCATTGTACAATTATGCATGTAACAGAAAAAGAAAACTTGTGCCATGTAAGTCTGTTGAATTAAAAATAAATAAGCAGACAAATGCCTGAGGCAATGATGATAACCTCCCTTAGCTGAGGATCACTGAGTTAAAATAGCTAGAATTAACATTGAATTTTCTTTGTTCCCAAAGGAAAAGTTTAATGAGTCTGATTGTAAATAAGGTATGTTTGTATTAAAAACATTTTTTAAAAATTATTGTACTTTTGCCAGTGTAACAAGCCAGGACATTGTGGGTTCAGGGTTTACTTTTGAGGCCATCAAAAAAAAAAAAAAAAGGTTTTTTTTTCTCCCTCAGATTTACGTGTAAGTGTAATTCAGAAATAAAATATTACTTGTTTCCCCTTTGGCTTATGTATTCCATTTATTAGAGTGGATAGTTTTTCCTAAATGCTTAAAATTTGTATTTAATAAAGCCAAGAATATACTTTTTGATACTTTGTGGCTAGTTGCTTTAATTGTGAAATATTTTTGTCTACAATTGAATATATAGAGCACTTTCAAGCATGGACTTGGCACTGCTGTAAGTGGCTGAGCTGCTCCTTTCTGGGTTTCAAGCATGCCTGGAGTGGTACTTCATGCATGCCTCGGTGTACTTAGTGAAAGTGGTTGTGCATCCTCCTATTCTCTAATGAGTACTGCATGTGTGAAGGGTGGAGTTTGTCTGTTTCAGAAGTGCAGTCAGTCTGAAAATTGGTTTTTATAAAGAAAAGTGATATTGACTAATTTTAAATGTTAAAATTTAAAATTAAAATTTAATGGAACAGCTTGAAAAGGAACATACATATATTAGTTCATAGCATCTTTTAAAGTTATGCCTTAATGTTACTTAATCATTATAGATTGCTTGATAAGTTGTTTCTTTTTAGGGTTTTCCCTTCATTTAGTTTGAGGTTAATAGATAATGAATCTGAAGTACTTTTGACTGAAAAGGACTTTTTATAAAGTAAATATGCAGATTTATGAGATTGACTATTATACAATCTCACGGAAGACATTCATTATGGAAATATTTTATGTCTTAAAATCACATTAAATTTTTCTAAGAGGACTCCTGATCTTAAATTCATTCGTACTGTTAAAATTCCTTTTAAAATGATTCTTGGTTCAATGAACCTCATAAATTCTCTTCTCCCAGGGTTCTTTAGACAGTTTACACATTTAAAAAAAATTACCACATTCTCAAATAATGGAAATGTTTTACTGATGAGTTTTGGAGGGTTTATGTAGAAGTAGTATTGGTGCTGGACTGTTACTTTACTTTTGTAAAACTTATGCTCAGTTGATTAAGTACTCTATTTAAGTCTAAAACATTCCAGTGTTTCTTCTTAGGAAGTGTTAAAGTATATTTGAATTTTATTATAGTGCAAGTTTTTAACAGTTTCTAAAATAGTATTTAACACTGTCACCTTTTTTGTTATGATATGCCATAGAGTCAAATTATAGTTTTAAGATCTGTGTCATATGCTCAATCTTTATATGCTTCCTTAGGTTAAATTAGATACATAACTGGGGAATTTAAAAAGTAATATACACATATGAGTCAGTTAACCATCACCAGTACATGCTGTAGATGGGATCGTATTTTTTTCTGTTTTTTCCTTATGGCATTTTATTGTAGTTTACTTATGGATAGCTTGCATATTGAGAATGAGATGGTCTCTTTCTACTGAGATGTTGTAGTTGAAGGGATTATTTCCAAGGCATTTGAAGGTTATTTAATCTCTTGAGGAACTGCTACATAATTTGCTCATATAAGTATTGCTACTTGGCAGTAAACTTAGTATTTTCGAGGGAAAAAAATGAATAAATATACTTTAATTGACTGGTTTTCAGAAAAGACGAGTTTATTAACTGCTCAGAATACTAAAATTTTCACTAACTACGAGGTGTCTGTTTTTTAGTACCTTTTTGAAAATGTATCTTTTACTTTAAAATGAATGAATGAATGTATTATGAAAAATGAAAATTATTAAAATAAATCTTAAGGCAGAAAGTTAATTTATAGGGTACACCTGGTACCACAATACAGTTTCAAGAGCTATCAGAAATGACACCGTAGTTTGGATAGGATGTTATATGGAATGTATTTCTCTTTATTAGTTTCTGACGAGATTTTACAAGGTCTTTAAAATGAGGAGAACCCTTCACTCAAAAACTTTGTAATTGTTCGTCTTTTTGTTACTTTAACCTGATGAATACAAGTTGTATAATTTAGTAAATATAAGGAAATAGCATCAAATTACATTATCTTAAACCATGTAATATATTAAAATATAAGGAAATCAAGTTAGTATTGGTTGCTTTGGACCAATCAGATGATCAGATTGCCCAAAGTATGTGGGATCATATTTTTACAACTTTGGGATACCTTTCTGAGTGGAGTTCAGTATTCAAACTATGTATTGTGTCCATGTCTTAACACAATAATTAAGTAAGTGAGGTGAAGGCTATGTTAACCAGTTTGAAGTAAGCATTCCAAATTGTATGTAAAATCAGCACATTGTACCCCATAAATTCATTAATATACACAATTATGATTTAATAAAATTGTTAAGAGTTTAAAAAATTCATACTATGTATCATAAATTTGTTTTTTATTTTACTATCCAATAAATAGAGCATGTATCTTTGGTTTAAGATACTATAACTTGATGCTAGTCAAACTATTCTGAGAATTATGAATAAAGACATTAAATGTTGAGTTTTTAATTAGCTTAGTTCTGAATGAAAAAGAATCTAAGAATGGAATGTATAGCTATTAAAACCCCCTTATCTACTATTTGAATATGTAGGATGTCCATAAAGTCCATGTTTGGTTTAAATAACTTTTATATTATACACAAACTTTATGGACACCCTGTATTGTTCTTCCAGATGTTTCTTATAATAAGAATATTATAAATTGGAAACATTTTAAGTTCTATATTATGCATACTCTACACATGTCGTGAAAATTCATCCATTCATTTTTTGTATCAATAGACAAACTTTATAGAGCTAGTGATTTTCATAATTGTCATTTTTTTGTAATATATCAGCTCATTCATTTTGAAGTAAAAGACACTTCAAATAAAATAGACACTGAAAACTGGACATCAAAGCTGAACAGTTTAAACTGAAATAGAAATATGTATGTAAAATAATTAAAAATACTTAGCTAGGATTAGTTTGTCTTTGTTTATGGTGATTGTTAGTCTCTCATGTATTGTGCCATCTTTGCATATCAATTTAAGTTGGTAGATTTACTTACTAATAGCTTTATCTCATTTGTAAATTTCATGTTGCAATTATTATTGTTGTTTGTAAGCATATAAGTAATGGTTTCCTACATATTCTTTCAATATTGTCTTGGACCACTGATCTCTTTTAAAGCTGTGATAATAGCATTCTTATCTGGGGAAATATATATTATATATGCATGTGTTTCAGAAATGTGTAAAACATTAAACTTAAAAAACAAAAAGATTGGCTATGGAATGAACTCTATAAAGATTTTATTTTTCAAATTCAATGGCTTATCAGTGAGGACAGAGTCTTGCAGACATATGCTTGTGAAGTGGACAAATTGTCTCATGCTCATTATTATATTTTAAAGTATAATATGTATGGGTTAGTGTTTGAATTAAAGACACCATTTGGAGACTTTGGAAATCATGGCGTGTGTTTGCATGGTCTTAGAAAGTTTCTAACAAAAGAATAAAACAAAACCATAATGGCAGTCAGAGCGTAAGGCTCATATAACTTTGTGCTTTTTCTTCCTTATGGTCATTTTTTTTTCTCCAGTCTGCATTGGATTGGTGGCCTAAGATTGATGCCGTATATTGTCACTCAGTTGAACTTCGAAATATGTTTGGTGAAACACTGCATAAAGCAGTGCAAGGCTGCGGAGCACACCCAGCAATACGAATGGCACCGGTAAGATAACTCATGAATTCTGGGGATCACTTTTTTTCTATTGCATTTTTAGTGTCTTTATCCCATTACTGCTGCTTTGGTTAGAGAATCCAATGGGCCCATCATTTCCTATAAATGTTGTAGTATGTTGTATGTTGCAGTATTGTTGAATACTAGTTAATGTTTGTTTTCTACTGTTTCAGTGAGTTGAACTTATTTTTCTTAGAGAAATTTTCTCATAAAATGCTGGTAAAGTCTTAATGAACATCACCTTTTTCTTTTTAAAGTTTCTTTTCCTCCAACTTATGACTAAAAATATTTTGATTAGCTTCTAACCTTTTGGGGATGAATAAGGGAAGCTGACTCCTGGGTTAAAGCGAATGTTACTGGTAATGCACATTTTAGCTCTTTGGATGTTGAATATTACACATAGGAAATTAGGAATGAAATTTAGAATTTTTATTTAAAATAAAAAAATTTCATATTTTAGCAAATATGCTTTGAGGTTTTAAAAATGGTAGGTACTTTGATATTGGAGGTTCAACTGTGTCTAAACTTAATAAAAGAAGATTGTTTTCAAATTGGGTATTCTAACACATTACTCTTAATGTGGAATTTTAAAACTCATACGGAGCCGGATGCAGTGGCTCACGCCTATGATCCTAGCCCTTTTGAGGGCTGAGACAGTAAGATCTCTTGAGACTAATTTGAGCAAGCGTGAGACCCCATCTCTGCAAAAAATAGAGAAATTAGCTGGGTGTTGTGGCGAGCGCCTGTTGTCCCAGCTACTCAGGAGGCTGAGGCAGGAGGATCACTTTAGCCCAGGGGTTTGAGGTTGCTGTAAGCTAGGCTGACACCATAGCACTCTAGCCTGGGCATCAGAGTGAGACTATCTCAAGAAAAAACAAAAACAAACAAAACCCCCCCAACAAAACCTCCAGATACAAAAAAACTCACATGGAATCAATTTAAACAGATAATTATCAGATCGTGTAAGTCGTTTCTTTGGTATTTATGTATAGCAAGAGTATTACACATGGCAACTCTTGACATTGATTGGTGGTGCTTTGTCTTCTGCTTCTTATTTTCTGTTCTTATTGGCTGCTGTCGCTCACATGATCAGATGCCAACCAGTCATTGTTTTGCATGGCAGTGGGCTTCTGTGGTTGTAAGTATGACCCATTGTAACTACCTCAGAAAAGTCCTTAGTCAAAAAAGCTTCTTTGACTTTTCTGTGTATAGTTACTATTATAGTCACATTTTATCATTTCAAATGAAGATACGGCATGTCACCTGTTAGTTTTATCTATTAAAATTGCCATTTCACACTTTGCAGATAATTTAAACAGCTTCATCCCTGGCATGCTTCCCTTTCTCTAAGTTCCTTTAGTCAATAAAATAGTTTGGTTTTATACAGTTGTGATTCACTCTCATCCAGTTGTCAGTAATTGTTTCCAATGATTGTTTAGATGTTCAAATAGAGAATTTTTCTGTACCATGTATTTTAGGATTATTTAGCCTAATCACAGTGAAAAGATCATGGCAGTCAAAGATCATGCCAATGATATTTAATTAAATAAACTTTAAAGTACAAAGTTATTTTTTAGTTTACTTTTTTATGATGCCAAATACTTTATTTTTTAATAAGTTGAAAAAAATTCAACACATGTATAAGTTAATCGGAAGCAAACATAAATAATAACTATTTAAATAGTATTTCACTAGATAACATAAAAAACTTTTAGAAAATTACTTGAAATTGCTTAAAAATTATCTTTTGACTTATTTATACATTCTAAATATCTTCTAGGAAGTTAGAACTTTAAGTATTTATTTTAAATTTAATACCTTCTCTTCTAAAACATTAATGGCCTCCAGTAATAGGAATTGGTGGAAGGTTAATATTCACTTCCTATTTAACTTCAGTATTAAGTTTACCAGCTGTCTATAATTTCTATGCATATGGACTGAAAGAAAATGAATCTAAATTATTCTTTTGAACAAAGGCAAAATCTAATTGGTAGTTTGAAGATATTCTCTGTATCTAGAAGTTATTTTACTTTGTAGCACTACTTATTAGCTGATTCTAAGCACTATCGTTATTTTATAAAAACTATAATTAGAGAGGGTTTCCTTTCTTGGTCCAAAGACACCTGTGATAAAAATTTAGTTTTTATTTCCAATTCTCTGAAAGTACCAATATATATTTTTCAGAATCTTTCTTAAGGTGTTCATATTTGCGTATTTGTGTGTGGGTATGTACGTATGAAATCCTCTGTGTGTGTATAATATATATACTTGTGCATAATGATTAAAGGACAGATTTTTGGCTGATATTTTTGCCAGAGAAAATAATTAGCAAATTAAATAATTTTTTAGAATGAGCAAATTTTAGGGTAAATCTCCTCCTTTATTTTTTTAATATATATATAGTATATATATCTTTTTTTTTTTTTTTTTGCAGTTTTTGGCCAGGGCTAGGTTTGAACCCACCACCTCCGGCATATGGGGCCAGTATCCTACTCCTTTGAGCCACAGGCGCCGCCCTATTTTTTATTGTTGGGGATTCATTGAGGGTACAAGAAACCAGGTTACACTGATTGCATTTGTTAGGTAAAGTCCCTCTTACAATCGTGTCTTACCCCCAAAAGGTGGGGCACATACCAAGGCCCCACCCCCTCCCTCCTTCCCTCTCTCCCTTCCTCTCTCTGTTCTTCCTTTCCCCACCCCTCCCTCCTTCTCTCTCTCTCTGCTCTCCCCTTCCCCCACCCCCACCATGTCCTTAATTGTCATTAATTGTCCTCATATCAAAATTGAGTACGTAGGATTCATGCGTCTCCATTCTTGTGATGCTTTACTAAGAATAATGTGTTCCATTTCCATCCAGATTAATATGAAGGCTGTAAAGTCTCCATTTTTTAAAATGGCTGAATAGTCTTTCATGGTGTACATATACCACAGCTTGTTAATTCATTCCTGGGTTGGTGGGCATTTAGGCTGTTTCCACATTTTGGCGATTGTAAATTTAGCTTAAGTAAACAGTCCAGTGCAAGTGTCCTTGTGATAAAAGGATTTTTTCCTTCTGGGTAGATGCCCAGTAATGGGATTCCAGGATCAAATGGGAGGTCTAGCCTGAGTTCTTAGAGGCTTCTCCATACTTCCTTCCAAAAAGGTTAGTTTGCAGTCTCATCAGCAGTGTAAAAGTGTTCCCTTCGTTCCACATTCCCACCAGCATCTGCAGTTTTGAGATTTTGTGATGTGGGCCATTGTTGCTGGGTTTAGATGGTATCTCAGGGTGGTTTTGATTTGCATTTCTCTAATAGGGATAATGAACATTTTTTCCTATGTTTGTTAGCCATTTGTCTGTCTTCTTTAGAGAAGGTTCTATTCATGTCTCTTGTCCATTGATATATGGGATTGGCTTTTTTCATGTGGGTTAATTTGAGTTCTCTATAAATCCTAGTTATCAAGCTTTTGTCTGATTCAAAATATGCCAATATCCTTTCCCATTGTGTAGGTTTTCTATTTGTCTTTGTGGTTGTCTCCTTAGCTGTACAGAAGCTTTTCAGTTTATTGAAGTCCCATTTGTTTATTTTTGTTGTTGCAATTGCCATGGCAGTCTTCTTCATGAAGTCGTTCCCCAGGCCAATATCTTCCAGTGTTTTTCCTATGCTTTCTTTGAGGATTTTTATTGTTTCATGCCTTAAATTTTTAAGTCCTTTATCCATCTGGAATCAATTTTTGTGAGTAGAGGAAGGCATGGGTCCAGTTTTAGTCTTTTACATGTGGAATGATATCCAGATCTCCCAGCACCATTTATTGAATAGGGAGCTTTCCCCAAGTTATGTTCTTGATTGGTTTATCAAAGATTAGGTGGTTGTAAGATGTTAGTTTCATTTCCTGGTTTTCTATTCGATACCAAATGTCTATGTCTCTACTTTTGTGCCAGTACTATGCTGTCTTGACCACTATGGCTTTGTAGTACAACCCAAAATCTGGTATGGTGATGCCCCCAGCTTTGTTTTTATTACTAAAAACTGCCTTAGCTATACGGGGTTTCTTATGGTTCCATATAAAACGCAGAACCATTTTTTCTAAGTCTTGAAAGTACGATGTTGGTATTTTAATAGGAATGGCATTAAATGGGTAGATTGCTTTGGGAAGTATAGACATTTTAACAATGTTGATTCTCCCCAGCCATGAGCATGGTATGTTCTTCCATTTGTTAATATCCTCTGCTGTTTCCTTTCTCAGGATTTTATAATTTTCTTTATAGAGGTTCTTCACCTCCTTTGTTAGGTATATTCCTAGGTATTTCTTTTTCTTTGAAGCTATGGTGAAGGGAGTTGTGTCCTTAATTAGCTTCTCATCTTTACTGTTATTGGCGTATACAAAGGCAACTGACTTGTGGACATTGATTTTATATCCTGAGACATTACTGTATTTATTTATTTACTTATTTTTTGTTGGTTTTTGGCTAGGGCTGGGTTTGAACCTGCTACTTTTGGCATATGGGACCGGTGTTCTACCCCTTTGAGCCACAGGCGCTGCCCAGATTACTGTATTTTTTGATGACTTCCAGGAGTCTTATGGTTGAGACTTTGGGGTTCTCTAAGTTTAAGATCATTGCCTCAGCAAAGAGAGTGAGTTTGATCTCCTCTGCTCCTATTTGGATTTCGTTTATTTCATTGTCTTGCTTAAGTGTATTGGCTAGAAATTCCAGCACTATGTTGAATAGTAATAGTGACAGAGGACAACCTTGTCTGGTTCCAGTTCTAAGAGGAAAAGCTTTCTGTTTTACTCCATTCAGTAAAATGTTAGCTGTGGGTTTGTCATAGATAGCTTTAATCACCTTCAGAAATGGGCCACATTTGCCTATAGTCTTCAGTGTTCTGGTTAGAAAAGGATGCTGGATTTTATTCTGTGCTTTTTCTGCGTCTATTGACAGAATCATATGGTCTTTATTTTTGCTTCTGTTAATATGATGGATAACGTTTATGGAGTTGTGTATGTTAAACCATCTTTGCATCCCTGGGTTGAAACCTGCCTGATCATGATGTATGACTTTTTTGCTGATAAGCTTCAATCTATTGGCTAGAATTTTGTTGAGAATTTTTGCATCTATATTCATTAGTGAAATTGGTATGAAGTTCTCCTTTTTGGTTGGGTCTTTTTCTGGGTTTCGTATCAGGGTGATGTTTGCTTCATAGAACGTGTTGGGGAAGATTCCTTCCTCCTCAATTTCTTGGAATAATTTTTGCAGTACGGGAATAAGCTCTTCCTTGAACGTTTGATAGAATTCTGGTGTGAAGCCATCTGGACCAGGGCATTTTTTTGTTGGAAGGTTTTTATTGCTTTCTTAATCTCAGTGCTTGAAATTGGTCTATTCAGGAGTTCTATTTCTTCCTAGCTAAGTCTAGGGAGAGGGTGTGATTCCAAATATTGATCCATTTTCTTCACATTTTCAAATTTCTGGGCATAGGGTTTTTGGTAGTATTCAGAGATGATCTCTTGTATCTCTGTGGGATCAGTTGTTATTTCCCCTTTATCACTTCTGATCGAGGTTACTAGAGATTTAACTTTTCAATTTCTAGTTAGTCTGGCCAAAGGTTTATCTATTTTATTCTTTCAAAAAACCATCTCCTTGTTTCATTAATTTTCTGAATGATTCTTTTGTTTTCAATTTCATTGAGCTCTGATTTGATTTTGGATATTTCTTTTCTTCTACTGGGTTTAGGCTTAAATTGTTCTTCTTTTTCCAATTCCATAAAATGGCTTGTGAGTTTTTTGATGTGCTCTCTTTCTGTTTTTCGAATGTAGGCATCTAAAACGATACATTTTCCTCTCAAAACTGCTTTTGCAGTATCCCACGGGTTTGGTAGCTTGTGTCTTCATTGTTGTTAAGAGGGGTGTTAAAGTCCCCTATTGTTATGGTATTATAGGATATCATATTGCTCAGATTGAATAAGGTCTGTTTCAAGAATCTGGGAGCAGTTACATTGGGTGCATAAATACTTAGAATTGCAGCGTCTTCTTGTTGTATTTTTTGCTTGACCAATATAAAGTGACCATCTTTGTCTTTTTTTACTTTAGTTTACTTTAAATCCACATGTATCTGAAAATAAGATTGCAGCTCCTCTTTTCTTCTGAATTTCATTTGCCTGAAAAATTATCTTCCAACTCTTAACTCGGAGTTTTAATTTGTCTTTTGAAGCTAGGTGTGTTTCTTGCGGACAGCAAATGGATGGCTTGTGTTTTTTAATCCAGTCGGCCAATCAAGGCTTCTTCAGTGGGGAATTCAAGCCATTAACATTTATTGAGATAATTGATAAGTCTGGTAGTGTTCTATTCATCTTATTTTGTGAGAGTCCATTTCTTAGTTTTACCTTTTGCATCAGTGTGGAAGTTAGATTCTGTCCTTTAATTGCTGAGTTCTCACTTTGCTATTGATCCATTGTGATGGTCAGTGTGTAGAACAGGTTGAAGTATTTCCTGTAGAGATGGTCTTGTTGTGGTGAATTTCCTCAATGTTTGTATATCAGTAAATGATTTGATTTCTCTGTCAATTTTAAAGCTTAGCCTAGCTTAGCTTAGCTTAGCAGGATATAGAATTCTGGGCTGGAAATTGTTCTGTTTAAGTAGATTAAAGGTAGATGACCATTGTCTTCTTGCTTGGAAAGTTTCATTAGAGAAGTCTGCAGTCACCCTGATGGCTCAGTTCCCGCTTTTAGGTCACTAGGTTACTACCTCCCACTCTATCCTTGCTCTGCAACCTGAGGGTGGAGCTTGCCTGGCAGTTCTCTCACAATGGCTCCAGGGAAGTGGGGGGGCCCCACAGACGAACACTATTAGCTCTGTCCAGCTCAGTGGCTCAGTCTGGGGCCCTAGACAATGCCCAAAGTTCTCCACACTCCTGCCCAAGCTCTCCCAAAGGCAGTTCAACTGAGTGCCAAGTCCAAAAATACCAAAACAGCTCACAGGTAAGGCCTTTCCAGTTTGCAGTCTCACTGCTGCTGTACTTACAGCTGCTGGAGGGATTAGACCAAACAAACACGTGCAACCACTTGCCAGTTTTCCACTGTTTTTGTCTTCCTCTTGGGGTCCAGGAGTCTCTCTCGCTGACTCCCTGTGTCCTCAAAGGGATGATTATAGGCAGATCCCACCAGTCAGAGATGCCTGGAGCCTTACCTCCTCAGACTCACTGTGCCCAGTCACAAGGAAGCTGTTACTCAGCCGCCATCTTGCTCAGATCATGAATGAATAATTTTTTTGTTAAAATTCTAATTAAGAAATACATTTCTTCTTTAGCAAGTTGTTCCTGACTGTATACATATATCCCACTAATGGTTCTGAAATTAAAAGGTATAAATTTTAAGTAAATTTATTAAGTGAATTTTTTGGATTTTACATTTAATATTCAATAGCCAAGCTAGAACAAAATTTGCATGCTGATACCTGAGATAAGAGATGACATAATTAAACTAATACAGTCATACACTGCTTAAAGACAGGGATACATGCAAACAAGATAGAATGTTCTTACATAAACCTAGATGGTATGGCTGCTCTACACCTAGGCTGTATGGTATAGCCTATTGCTTCTGAGCTACAAATCTGTATAGCATGTTACTATACTGAATATTGTAGGCAGTGGTAACATAATGGCAAGTATTTGTGTATCTAAACATTAAAAAAATACTATATAAAAGATAAAAAATAGTACACCTATATAAGGCACTTACTGTAAATTGAAGCTTGCAGGAGTGCAAGATGCTTGCTCTGTAAGTCAGTGAGTGAGTGGTGAGTGAATGGAAGGCCTAGGACATTGCTGTGGACTATTGTAGACTTTTTATAAATGCCATACACTAGAATACACTAAATTTAAAATTTTCTTTCTTCAATAATAAATTGTTAACTTATCTTAGTGTTTTAACTTTATAAATTCTTAAAAATTTTTGACTCTTTTGTAAAAAGCACTTAGCTTATTACATGTTGTTACAACTACAAAAATATTTCTCTTGGCCATACTCTGTGGCTCTCTCATGTATTCCAGCTCTATGGGAGCCCAAAGTGGGAGAATCGGTGGAAGCCAGGAGTTTGAGACCAGCCTGGGCAAAAGAGGGATATATCATCTGTCCAAAAAAATTAGAAAATTAGCTGGGTATGGTGTTGTGTGCCTGTAGTCTCAGCTACTTGAGAGACCAGGGTGGGAGGATTGCTTGAGCCCAGGAGTTTTGAGCTGTAATGAGCTATGTTGGCAGCATTGTACTCTAGCCAGGCAACAGCATTAAGATACTGTCTCAAAAAAAAAAAAAACGAAAAAGAAAACCAAAACTATTTTTCTTTATTCTATAAGCTTTTTAGTATTTTTCAAGTGGTTTTTAATCTTTTTATTCTTTCTTTGTGTTTTCTACTTTTTAAAAAATTTTTGTTCAAAACTACTAAGACATACATACGTTAGCCTAGGCGAACACAAGGTCAGGATCATCAGTATCGCCGTCTTCTCTTCATATCTTACCCCACTGGAAGGTCTTGAGGGGTAATAAAAGAGCTGTCTGTAACAATGCCTTCTTCTGGAATACCTCCTAAAGGATCTATGTGAGACTACTTTACAGTTAACTTTTCTTTTAATAAGTAGAGGTACACTCTGGAATAATAATAAAAAGTATGGTATAGTGAATACATAAGCCAGTAACATAATTGCTTTTATCATTATCAAGTACCATGCTGTGCATAATTGTATGTACTATACTTTTATATGAGTGGCAATGCATTAGGTTTGTTTACACCAGCATCAACACAATACCTGAGTAGTGCATTGTGTGAGGGCATTACAATGGCTGTGACATCACCAGGCAAGAGGAATTTTACTTTGAATCTTAGGAGACCACCATTGCATATGTGATCTGTCATTGACTGAAGTGTCGTTATGTGGCAGGTGGCTCTGTTTACCTTTTTGGAAGTGATTACTAAATAAAAGGTAATTCTTATATCTGCTAATCATTCTCTGATCTTATCTTCCTGTGCAGTGACTGCATCAGGGAAGAAGAGTTTGTTACACTTCATTAAATACATCATAGCAAATAAATTTGTTCAATGAAAATTTCCCTTTCATCCAAGGTGAAATACTTCAAATTAAAATGATAAAAAGATAGTTTCATGAGAACACTAAAACCAAAATTCATTAAGTGTATTTGGTAAAGTATTTGCCTTATAAATATAAAAGTAAATAATATTTGTAAGTTTGGTTATTTGTCTTCCGTAGTGACATTCTTAAGCATAATTGTGCACATTAAATAGCTATTCTTCCCTTTTGAGGATCAAAAATCTTTAGTGTTCTTGAATGTAATAACAAATGCATTCCCCACATTTAAGCATTGACAATAGTTGATGTGTGTTGTAGATATGCTGCTCCAGTTTTTAACTTTAAATGACAGCTGTTTGCTTGGACATTTTTAGTATGGGTGCATAGATGTTACATAGTCTTCTATCTCTATATTTGCATATGTGCCCACATAAATGTATCCATTCCAAAAATAGATATTTTTGTGTGTTTTTAAAGGAAAAGAAATTTTGTAAGAATAGAAAGGTGATATTAGATTTAAAATATAATGTTAAGTTTTTAGCTGAAGAACATGTTTAATTATTTTGGTTCACCATAGTATCTCTGTATTTGAAACACATTTCCCATGATGTAGTCGTTCTGAAAGAGTTCTCTGTTTCATGAATGTTCTTCAGGTAAAATGCATGCATTCTATAACTTGAGAAGATGGAATGCCACTAAAAGAAAAAGCAAAATTTATAATTAAACTATTAAATACAGAGATTGCCTATGTAATACATGTTTCATCGATTCTAGAAAGCACTTATTTTTACTCTTCTCTGAAATTTCTCTGAAATTGGGGGGTGTGTCTCTGTATATATTATACACTTGGTAGTGGGTTTTTCATTCTTTTGGGGATATCAAATAATGATACATCTTACAATGTTGAGTATATGAAATGCATGTTTATTTCTGGGAAATAAATGTTTGTTTAATGAGTTGCCCAGTATATTTATTTGGATAGGACAAATGTTTTTTCTTTATTTAGGTTTTCATATTTTATAAAATTGTTTGTTACATAGGAGGTTTTTAATGAAAGTATAGTATAGTGAATACTCAGCACTCCTGGAGGCCGAGGCGGGTGAATTGCCTGAGCTTACAGGTTCGAAACCAGCGTGAGCCAGAGTAAGACCCCCATCTCTGAAAATCTATACTTTAATAGATTTTCATTAAATTTTATTATACTGATCAAGAATAGTATAAATAGTGTGAAACCAATTTTCGTTATTTCTTAAGCTTAATAATATTAATCTACTCACTATTGAATATTTCTACTAATACACATTTGGTGCTATAAAATGTATCTATTTTTCAAATCTTTTTAATAATAAGTTTCTTTTTAAAAGTTGGGTAGCTTTGGTCCTGAGTTTTATATTTGATTATTAATAGGTAATACAATGTTTTTGTTTTTTAGAGTCTTACATTTAAAGAAAAAGTAACAAGCCTTAAATTTAAAGAAAAACCTACAGATTTGGAGACAAGAAGCTATAAGTATCTTCTTTTGTCTATGGTGAAACTAATTCATGCAGATCCAAAACTCTTGCTTTGTGTAAGTATTTTCTGTGAAGTACCTCAAAATTATTACACTGTTAATTTGGTTTAACTGATATGCCAAGACATTGAGGATAATTGTTAGCTAATTGTTACTGATCCTTTCTGATCAGACCTAAAACCTAAGACATCTCTATGAAAACTAACTTTTAGAGAATACTAGTAGAATTAGATCAACTTCCCTCCCTCCCTTCCTTTCTCTCATTTTCTTGCCCCAGTAGAGTGCCGTGCTGTCATACCTCACAGCAGCCTCAAAGTCCTGGGCTCAAGTGATCCTCTTGCCTCAGCCTTCCAAAAAGCTGGGACTATAGGTGCCCACCACAATGCCCGTTTATTTTTAGAGGTGGAGTCTTGCCCTTGCTCAGGCTGGTCTGGAACTTCTGAGTTCAAGCAATCCATCCACCTTGGCCTCTCAGAGTTCTAGGATTACAGGCATGAGCCACCATGCCCGGCCTAGATCAAATTTTTTAACCTTTCTTTTTAATTTGTGTTTTCATTAAGCTAACATACTTTGGTGAGATCATCTGTCCTCACTCTATTACCAGGTTGGGATGGGGGTGGGGATAATGAAGCAACCGTAAGTCACAGTGCTTTCTATAGCTGCCCTTGGATGGTAGAATCTCCAGTTGCTGTTGTCAAATAATTTAGCTTTTCTATACCCTTCTTCCTGTTATCAGCCTTCTATTATCACTGACTCTGCATACAAATACTGTATTGGAAAGAGAAGGTGAAAATGAGGGTAGTAACTCTAAGCTGCCTCGGATGGTATTAGAATCCTAAGAATATCACTCTGGTACAAAGAGTAATTGGGAACTAATGTACACAAAGCAAAGGAATGATAGTTTTATGTGCAATTTGGGTGACTTGTTAAATCTCTCTGTGCCTTAGTTTTTTTATCTGAATTATTGGGATAATGGTTCCTACCTCAGAGAGATTAAGAAGATTAAAATAGCACATGTTATGTCTTTAGGAACAATGCCTAGTTCGTAACAAGCACTAAATGTTTAGCTATTGTTACTATCAATAAAATATAATTAATATTTAAATTAGCATTATTAATGCCCCAAATATTGCAATAGTTCTGTATTGTGAAGTTTATAGGATAACATGTTTAACTTTTGTTGAGTTTCTCCCAGTCCCTGGAGAATAGCACCAAGCAAGGTTTCTTATTGTTCAGTAACTGGCTTTTTAAGTACTAAGGTGCTTTCAATTTTGATGGTGCATTTTTGAAATTACTATAATATAGGGGTTTGTAACTAGATGTCAGTGGTTTCAAGAATTCTGTGAATTCTTGTTATTGAATTTTTAAAAAATGTGTATATGTGAGCAATTTTTGTGGAAAGAGAGTACAGAGAAAGAATTCCCAGGCGGGGCACAGTGGCTCATGCCTGTAATTCTAGCACTCTGAGAGGCTGAGGCAGGTGGATTGCCTGAGTTTACTGGTTTGAAACCAACCTGAGTCTGAGTGAGACCCTGTTTCTAAAAATAGCCAGGTATTGTGCTTGTAGTCCCAGCTACTCAGGAGGCTGAGGCAAGGGACTCTCTTGAGGCCAAGAGTTTGAGGTTGCTGTGAGCTGTGATGCCAGGGTACTCTACCAAGAGTGACAAGTGAGACTCTGTCGCAAAAAAAAAAAAAAAAAAGAAAGAAAGAAAGAATTCCCCCTGAAAAATCAGCGACTCCAAAAGGCCTGTGATGTTTTAAATTGTTTTAAAAGCCAGTTCAAATTCAGGAGTCTAATGGAACAAATAGTTCGTGGAAAAATTCCATAAAATCTGTCAGACTCTGTAAAAGTCATGAAGTGTCTTTTTTTTTTTTTTTTGAGACAGAACCTCAAGCTGTCACCCTAGGTAGAGTGCTGTAGAATCACAGCTCACAGCAACCTCCAACTCCTGGGCTCACGTGATTCTCCTCTCTCTGCCTCCCAAGTAGGAGGCACCCGCCACAATGCCTGGCTGTTTTTTGGTTGCAGCCGTCATTGTTGTTGGGCGGGACCGGTCTGGATTCAAACTCGCCAGCTCAGGTGTATGTGGCTGATGCCTTAGCTGCTTGAGCCATAGTTACCGAGCCTCATGAAGTGTCCTTATGTGTCACAACTTATTTGTGGCATTATTTCATCATGCAAGCCATGTAATAGCATCACCCTGTTTACAGGCTTTAATTCAGGTTCAGAGAAAGCACCAAAGTAAGCTTATCTTTTATGTCTTAAATATATTATTGTTTGAAAAAGAATTTAAGTAAAACTTGCTAATTTCCAAGGATCATTTAAAATGGAAATTATTTCCTTTGCTGCCATCTAGTGGTTAGTAACTTTTTCAGTTTAAAGTTACAGTTCTAAGTTTTAGTAAATAAGAGGTCTCAAATATGGTATCATTATAATAGTGTGATTTTATTATCTTCCATCTCCTCCTCATCCTCTAAATTTTTTAAGATCTCTAATTACTCAGCTTGCATCATTTCTTAATCCCCCATATCATTTCTTTGCACCGAAATTATGGTGTATCACTCTCTTTTTTTTTGTAGAGACAGTCTCACTTTGTTGCCCTTGGTAGAGTGCTGTTGCGTCTCCAGCTCCTGGCTTAGGCGATTCTTTTGCTTCAGCCTCCTGAGAAGCTGGGGCTACAGGCACCCACCACAATGCCTGGCTATTTTTTTGTTGCAGTTTGCCTGGGTTTGAACCCACCACCCTCTGTATTTAGGCTGGCGCCCTACCCTCTGGGCCACAGGTGCTGCCAGTGTATCTCTTTAAAAAGTAAATCTTACCATGTCCTTTGTCCAACTTAAAACCTTTTAGTTGAAATTACTCTTGTTACAAGGACAAGACTTCAAGTAGATCTACAAGGTCATGTAGTCTTTCTCCACCTACCACTTCTTCCACGTCTAGTATTACATTTTTCTTTGCCTTCTCTATTTATGATGGCCTTTCTTTCCCTCCTCCTTACTTACCATATTCTTTCATACCTGCCTTTGTACTTCTCCTCTGCCTAGAATTTATTTCCCTCTACTCTTCACAAAGTAATTTTTGCTAATTTTAAACAATCACCATTGCTGTAAAGGAGCTTCTCTGACTAGACCACATTTCTCTGTTATAGGCTTTCATAACAGGTACTTTTATAGCTCCTATATGATTTGCAATTTCACACTTGTCAGTTTGATTTTTTTTCTTTCTTTTTTGAGATGGGCTATTGCTATGTTGTCCAGGCTGGTGTCCTGGGCTCAAGTGATCCTCTCACCTCAGTCTCCTGAGTAGCTGGGACTACAGGTGGTCTCCACTGCACCTGCTGGTCTGATTATTTTATTGATGTTGTCTTCCCAACAAAAACTACATGCTTCTGGAGGGTGGAGAACATTTTTTTCCCTATTTTTGTTTCTTTGGTGTTCATTACATGTTATTAAGTTATGAATGAATATAAATGCCAGAAAGTGAGCTAACAGTTTTGAATTATATATATACTGGGATAAAGGTTTAGTCATTATAATAAGGAAAAATTTGTAGTTCCAAAACATAAAACATGAATGTAAATTGCATTGGCCTTAAATAAATATACTGAAATTATGGGAGACATTTTAGTCCCTTTAAATAAATAGACATTCACATTTATTTATAAGATTAATTTTCTTTGCTTAATACACTTTTTCTATAATGACAAGGACTGAAGTGAAGGAATCTAGAGGTATAGATCCTAGCCCTCTTTTTGATACCACTGTGAGAATTTAGGCAGGGCCTTTGTACTGGACAAGTGAGCTGTACAGAATAATCATACAATCCTCATCCAACATGTATGTTTGTTGCCTTCGATTGCAGTAGTGTATAAGCACAGAAGCAGCAAGTTTGAAAGCTGATGTGTATTATTTAGCCAGTATACTAAGATTGAAAAAAAAATTACCCCTCATCTTACTGATAGAATATTTTAATGGAAATGTCTAATATGTAGTTTTTGTTTTCTCCTAGGATTTTTCCTGGACATTATTCACATTGATGAGCAAATATAGATGTGGATTAAGAGAAATTCTAACAGAAGCAATTGTGATTTTTTAAAAAATTCTATTATTTTTAGTTAGATACAGTCAATATGCTATAAAATTTGCCATTTTAAATTGTAATTTTCATTGGTTTTCAGTATATTTGCAGAGTTATCTAAACATCACAACTAATTGTAGAACATTTTTATTACCCCCGTAAGAAACCTTGTACTATTTAACAGTCTCTCCCCATTCTTCTCTCCCTCTAGTTCTTGTCAATTGATTTGATCTTTTTAAATTGGAATTTGCTTTTTGTTCTTTGCAGAATCCAAGAAAACAGGGCCCTGAAACTCAAGGCAGTACAGCAGAATTAATTACAGGGTTGGTCCAACTGGTGCCTCAGTCACACATGCCAGAGATTGCTCAGGAAGCAATGGAGGTAAAGGGGAAATGAATTCTATGCTCTTGAAAGAAAGGTTTTAACTGTAGATTCTTGATGTTCATTTGATATGTGGTTTCTTTTGAGTAGTAGGGAGATGCCATTTCTGAATATAGTATGTTTGTGTCTATACATTGTTTTATAAAATTCCATGGAGAAAGAAGGTGTTCACTGGCTTGCAGTAGCATTGTGAAAATTCTTGTGCTTAATGAAATAGTACAAAATTTTCTGATTGCAGTTGGGTTTTTGTATATTTTAATAATTTTTAAAATTTGAGACATAATTCACATACTGTAAAGTTCACCAGTTTAAAGAGTACATTTCAGTGGTTTTTAGTAGGTACTCAGTTGTGCAAGCACCACCACTAATTCCAGAACGTTTTTGTCGCCCTGAAGAGCAACCTCATCTTTCCCTATTCCCCCATCCTCCAGCAACCAGTAAACTATTTTTTCTGTCTCTGTAGACTTGCTGATTTTAGACATTTCATATAAGTAGAATCATATAATATGTTACCTTTTATGTCTGGCTACTTTGACTCAGCATACTATTTTCAAGGTTCTTTCATGTTGTAGCATGAATATTTTATTGTTTTTACTGCCAGATATTCCACTGTGTGGCTATTGATTTTGTTTATCAGCTGATGGACGTTTGAGGTTGTTTATACGTTTTGGTTATTATGCTGCTATACTTGTTTGTGTAAAAGTTTTTATGTGGACATATCTCTTAAGTATATATCTAGGAGTGGAATGCTGGATCATATGGTAACTCTCTTGATCTGTTGAGGGTCTGCCAAACACTTTTTCAAAGCAACTGCTACATTTTATATCCCATTAGCAATGTATGAGAGTTCTAGTATCTCTGCATCCTTGCTCACACCTGTGATTATCTGTGGTTTTCCTTATAGCCATTCTGGTGGATGTGAACATAGCTGACTTTTTTAAAAATTATTTTTACGTTGCTTAGTTGATAAGAATATGGTTTTTAGTCAGTTTTATTGAGGTATAATATATGTGAAATAAAATCATAAAAGAGTTACAGTATTTCTGATCACTCCTGAAAGATTCCCTGTGTTCCCACCCTCACCCTGGGTGTCCCAGACCACTGGTCTGATTTTTGTCACTCTAGGTTAGTTTTCAGGGGTGGCGAACACGCGGCTAGAGCCACATGCGGCTCCCGGCCAAAATGAATTTCGGCTCTTTGCCTCTTATCATTATTTTGTATACTGTGGCTCTTTGCCAAGTTTGAATTTTGTTATGCTGCTTCTGAGGAGGGACCTCTGAGGAGCGATCTCCGAGCGCGTAGTC